>JAVGWX010000002.1:131574049-131716549 GCA_036924085.1 Ariolimax columbianus
CACGACCAAACGCCCTACTCATGTGTCTTACTGAAAGGCGCAAGCAACCACTAGAACACAATTTCTTGTGCATGACGAACCCCGACAAACAAGAAAACGAAGAAGAAGAATCGACTCCGCCTATAGACAACACGAATATTCGACACGTTGCCACTGTTTTCTCGAAAATTTATCGCTGTTTATTTCTTGCCACAAATGAACTAAGAGGATTCCGCCTATCGGAATGTGGTTCAATCTTTTCAGTTGTAAAAACAATGTTAGAAACATGACACGCAGTCAAATGTAAAAGGTACGATAATGAAGAAGATCTCTCTACTTCACAAACAACTGAGACCTAGTTCAGTAAAGTCGTGTATATGTCCTGATACAACCAGAAAGAATGTATCTGTAGTCGAATGTAGCGTAGGGTAATCTAAAGCAAAGTGTATCTTCAACACCAAAAAAAGTTATACAATCTATAACACTTGAACCCCGAAAGCAGTGTTTTTACCTGTTCGGACACTCAACCTACAATACACATAGCACGACACAGCGAATCCCCGCCGCTATTTCACCACCAACCCAATCATATCCACCCTATAGACACATAAAAACAGGATAATAGCCATTAGAGAGGCAGAAAATGTAGGCAGCCCAGCACATAATACAACAACAGGCAGTAACCAATATATTACAGCTTCTATCTGCTTGCAAGCAACACAACACACAGCAACAAGGCGGCCAACCAAAGCATAGCAACCATTCCGTTTTTTTTTCTTTAAAAAATGCGATTACAAATCTTCAAAGGCCCGAGCACTAAAACCACACTGGTGTGGAAGCGAGGTATGGTATCTCAATAACCAGAGAGACAAGGTAGGGAGAACACGTGGAGCTTGCTTCGAGGACCTTCGACTTGGATGAGAGCGCTACCGGGCGGTTGGTGGCAGACGGGTCGGGGCTGGCTATATTCGTCACTTCGCTTGTCTGCAGAGGCGGATCTATCAACAGAGTGGACTGAACACATCTCATGGGTATACAGCAAATCTCTCTCAACTCCCCCCCCCTCCATCCCTTTGCCATTATTGATATGAAGCATGAGCGATTTAGTGCTTAGGCTTTCGTTTGCGAGGAAATGTTAATTAGTATTTTCACGGCACCAATGCGTACCAAACTGCTGATCTGTAAATTGGTCCTGGACTTATTATAATGGACTTATCACCTTACTTACCAACAAAGCTGAGGTTTAGCATGTAGTATTTATCACTACATCCCTGACGGCATTCTACTGTGAGACTACATTTGTCTCGACTTGTTATATAAAATATTGGGCCACCGTGGAAAATTCTTATTATATGTAAAATCCACATCAGTACTTCCAGGCAGATCCGAAGGTGCTCAGTCACTGTTAGAAAAAATGTATTTGTTGAAATGAACACACGTCTTTCACTTCCTTGAAAGTGCTAGATGTTGTTTGAGCTTCTCATGGTTTCCGGTGCATTAAATCACCTACATGTGATGAATTCAGAAGTATATATATATATATATATACACTCATAAATACACACACATATATATATATATATATATATATATATATATATATATAAAAATATATATTTGCGTGTGTGTACAATGTATACTTAATACTGGAATCCTCGCATTCAATCAGGCTAGGTTGACTAATGTCAGGTAGCCAAAAGCTGTTTCAATCCGTTTCTATTTTTCCCCTTAGATAAACATTATGATGCAAAGAAGTTGTGCAGATTATCACCCCATCTCATTGTCGGACGGTCAAATGAACGCTTAAAGTTGTAAACCCACTTCCTTGTCTAACTATCGTTGGTCATTTGGACCACACAGATGGTCCATATGTACTTTCGCATGAACGCCTAGTCGACGACAACCCGGAGCTCGTGTGGTCGCAAGTGTCGGTATTTATGATATCTCTAAGAATTATATTTAGGACTCTTCGCCCCATTGTTCTTTCGGTAATACAGAGCTTCTATGCGTCTGATTTGTGCAGTTTCTAAACGTCACACCCATCTGGCATTGATGAGATAACCATGATATTTTTGATATCTGTCATCGGCTGAAGTATTAGTTTAAAGACATTGAGGCTGAGTCGTCCCACTCCTGTGTGAGATCTCCTTATGAACGTAGTAGCTGCTGCTGATGTCCTGATCGAGCTAGACATACCCAATGACGAATGGGTTCATTGTCGCAGATACTCCTTACTTCAGAAGGTATTCCGATAAAATGTTCTGTCTATTTCAACCAAACTCTTTGCCTGCTTTATAAATATAAATATATAATTATATATACATATATATATATAAATATATATATATATATATATATATATATATATATATATATATATATATAAATATATATATATATATATATATATATATATATATATATATATATATATATATATATATATACACAAATGTATATACTTGCTTTAGTTCCCGGCATCGCTATGTAAATAATATAATTATTTAATTCACACAATTCGATAGTAAATGATATTGAAAATAATATTAAGAGCAATAATACATTAATTTTACTGTTGTAAACATCGGTTTTTGTGTCAGTTCATGGTGCCGGTTCACTGTGTATTTTTGTATCGGTAAACTATATTCTTCGTTCAACCATAACATTATTTACCCATAATTCATGAAGTGGCCGACATAAAAATTCAAAACCCCATGATGGAACCCCTGATGTCGTTTTGTTTTTTAAAGCTTTATCTGGTATATATGAAATGTTTTTGATCCTGTATCTTCCTATGATAAAAGATAATGTCCATGTATATAGAAAAATGGCATTATTGTGTGTTCGTTACTCGTGAGAAGAAAAACATACCAGCCTGAAATGTGCTCTGCAATCGGAAAAATAAAGTTCAGTGAAAATCTCAATTCGATGTCTTTCCGTTCTCGAATTATTGAGCCATTAGAAATACCTATTTACAAACTATTGTACAAATAGCACAGATTAATACATATACATTCATATATATATATATATATATATATATATATATATATATATATATATATATATATATAAACTCACATGCCGAAACATATACACAAACACATATGTAAAGATACATCAGTGAATGTATAAACATCATGAGAAACAAGATTATTAGAAGTGAATGTCGGTCGAAGAGGCGGGTATTTATAAATATCATTGAGATATTTACAAAAGCGTTCCTTAACAAATGCTAGACCCGAGCACACATTTCTGAATTAGTTATTTCCGACATGATTATATGATTACACATTTGTTGTTTTTATATTTTAAATAATTAATACACATTTTCAGATAGATTGCTCATTTGTTATGATTAGCTCTAGAAAGAGCTGCAGTCAGATCCAAACAAATTGCACGTTAAAATAGTAACTTTGAATATAATGTTCTACCAGCTACTGGATCATTTGGTGGATATATATAGGAACAAAGGCTAGTTTCCTCAGTAACCACAGTGCAGTGTGCAAACAATTGTAATATTTCACTTAAAGAGACATAAACAAAACCATCCAGTGAGGTTCTAACCAATGTCTTTAGACTAAAGGGCCGGATAAGTACGAGATCGACCACTCATGTGGTACTAGAGTAAAGTATTTGTGGCTGTAGCAGCAAGAGTAGTAGTAGTAGTAGTAGTAGTAGTAGTAGTAATAGAAGCAACAGCAGCAGCAGCAGCAGTAGTAGTAGCAACAGTAGAAGTAATAGTAGTATCAGTAGTAGAGATGATTACAGTAGCAGTAGCTGCATCCCGAGTTACCTGTAGTCATTTCGACCAATATGAACCTGGACAAAGAAGGGAACAAGCTATGGAAGCTAGTCAGAGCCATGAATGACGAAACCCCGTCAAATAAACAAATTACTATAAAGCAGGGCGAGAACTTGATCACAGGTAAGAAAGCCGCAAACGCCTTTGTCGATCACTATGCCAGAGCAAACCACATCGAGGTCCCTGCAGATAAGCATACAGACATTAGCGAAGAGCTAAAGGGACACGAAAACATAAATACGGCTCCTGAAGAGCACATGATGGCCAAACTAACAATGCGCGAAATGGAAGAGGCTATGAGAACACTAAAGAAAAGGAAATCTCCCGGAAAAGACGGGATAACAAACGAAATGCTGATGGGGCTGGGCCAAACAGCGAAGAAGAAACTACTATCAGTACTGAACCAAAGCTGGAAAAGGGGTATTGTACCCCAGGCATGGAAAGATGCAATACTGGTACCAGTACCAAAAACAGGGAAGGACAAAACAGATCCAAATGGATACAGGCCCATTAGCCTACTGAGCTGTGTCGGCAAGCTGATGGAACGGATGATAAACACCAGACTGATGTGGCATCTGGAAGAAAAACAAATACTAATTCCACAGCAAGCCGGCTTTAGACAGCACAGATCCACTGAGGACCAGGTCATCCTCATAGCCCAGGAGATAGAAGATGCCTATCAGGCACAGAAACACACAGTAGCTGTTTGGGTGGATCTGGAAAAGGCATTTGACAAAGTCTGGAAGGATGGACTTAGAGTCAAGCTAAGAAGAAGTGATGTCTGTGGGAAGATGTACAAGTGGATCAACCACTACCTCAAACAAAGAACGGCCAGAGTCCAAGTACAAGGGCAGATGAGCAAAAAGGTGACACTCGAGCAGGGAGTACCCCAAGGGGGAGTATTGTCACCCACACTCTTCCTGGTATATATAAACGATATTACAGAGAATATACCAAGAAGAGTCCATAGCTCAATGTTTGCAGACGATCTGGCTATGTGGACCTCTGAAAAGAATCTCACCATAGCAAGAAATCGGATGCAGACGGCCCTAACATCGCTGGAAGAGTGGGCGAACTCATGGCTGGTCAAAATAAACGAGGAGAAAACCACGTGCACAATATTCTCGCTCTCATTAAAACCCCAAAGTACCAAATTAGGTCTGAATGGCAAAATCCTGCAGCCAAACGACAACCCAACCTATCTGGGAGTCACATTTGATCGGCGCATGACATGGAAAAGTCAGATTGAGAGAAACCGAATGAAAGCCAGAGAAAGAATGGCGATCATGAGGAAACTTGCTGGCACAAGCTGGGGAGCAGACGAAGGCATACTAAAGAAACTGTACACTGGAAGAGTGAGACCAGTTCTCGAGTATGGCATTGCGGCATGGACAACCGCAGCGAAGGCGAACTTCGATAAAGTTAACAAACTTCAAAACCAAGCCATGAGAATTATAACAGGTGGCATGAAGTCAACGCCAATTGTAGAACTTGAAAAGATTACAAAATTGCATTCCATGACCGATAGAAGAGACTGCAGAGCCCAGCTGCAGTCAGAGAAACTCAGAAGACTGACGGACCATCCAATGTACCAGAGACTAAACAATTTGGGAAATGGGAAACTAAAGCGGAGAAACTTTGCAGAAATAGCCAAAGCAAAGATGCACGAAGATCCCATAAACGCACTAACAACACCAAAACCCATCACTACTGTACGAAAACCTACTTGGAGGCAGGATATATTTCCAGAGGTGGTAGAAAATATACCAGGTATTGCAAACAAAAACTGCCAGAGTGAAAAAGAAAGGAGAAACACTACCCTAAGCTTCATAAAGAAAAGCTACCCAAGCATGGACTGGACCCATGCATACACCGACGGTTCTGTAACAAACACTACACAGAACGGAGGGGCAGGAGCATTCCTGAACCTACCAAATGGCAGAAAAATAACACTGTCATTCGCTACTGGTAAGTACACAAGCAATTTCAGAGCAGAGGCAGAGGCACTGAGGGCGGCAATGGAAGACATGGTAACACACAGTGAAAATGAGAGCCATATAGTCCTGCTGACAGATGCTCTCGAAGTAGTCACAGCGCTAAAAAGCCAGAAAAACACTGAGCTTAATGACTTAAGAGCAGCACTCTGCAAACTGTGCCAGCAGTCCGCACCAAAAAGGGTAGTGGTACAGTGGGTTCCGTCACACTGCAACATCCAAGGCAACGAGGAGGCAGACAGACTGGCAAAAGAAGGTGCAAGGCTACCACAAACAGATACCAGTATGACGTACGAAGAGTCAAAACGGCTTATCAAAGCCAGATACATGACCAAATGGGAAACCGAACATACTGGTTACACCAAAAACGATGCCTATTACCAGTTGAACCGAAGAGAGCAGGTCGTTGTCTTCAGACTTCGCACTGGCCACAACAGACTGAGGTACCACCTATTCAACAAATTTAAGATAGGGTGTACCGACGAATGCCCGTGCGGTACTGGTAAAATGACCACTGAACATCTGCTGCAGAACTGCCCGACATACGAGGATCAGAGAGAGCAGATGTGGCCATTGCCAGTGGAACTGCAAGACAAGCTCTATGGTAGTGGCGAGAGTCTCAGGATGACCGCCGCTTTTTTCGAGAAAATAATGGTTACTGTCTGACTGTGTACGCAGAAGAAGAAGAAGATTTCGACCAATAGTCTTGCCACTGATCCAAGGTAACTCGGGATAAGAGTGAGATTGATGATCAGCGCATTTACTTCCTCACTATAATCCAAATACAGCGCACATCACATTATTAAGACAAACCGCATGATGATGTGGCCACCATCGCTTCGCGATGGGCAAAAACTTATTTTTTAGGTGTTTTAATGTTAATAATAGTGGAAACAGTCATTGAAAAAGAACGATAACATGACGTCATCATTTAAAAAACCAATGAAGGCGTTGATGCCTCTTTGTGTTTTATTCATTTGAGCCTAAGACATTTGGTGTGGATCTTTTTACTCCTGTATTGAGAGTAGAACAATTTTGAAGGCAGTACTTAATGGCACATCAGGCAGCTACATTATAGTCGCAATGTTCTTCTTGGCCGTCTTCTTATTCTTGATTTATTATCCTATTGCCGACATACAACTGTGTGACATTCAAGACAGATGACGCGTTTTAGGGTAGCTACGCACCCTTTACACGTCGATTTGTGCAATGTTCTCAAAAGTACCGTGCCATGCCTTTGGTGTGGTTCATATTTTGTTTTCATTGATAAAGTTCTCCAAGCTGTTTAAGATTATCCGTTCTTTTGCGTTTCGTATGACATACTACTTATGTCCCTCAGCAGAACTCGTTGGTTCGACCTCCCATCTTGACACAACCAAGTCTATGCAGTTTGAAATTGTATACTCACACGCAGTTAGGGAAAGCAATGATTCAAGACAATACAACTAATGTTGAAACCTAGTACAAGGTGCTATTTACGTCTTCAGCCTCGAACATCAATAAATGATGTGAAGCGCGATCTGTCACTTCACAAAACTGTAACGACACTTCAAGCTGCATTTTAACATTATACGATGTTGTTGTCTCAGGATTCGATCCGGTGTGGAACGATGAAAGTGAACTTTCACTACAGGGCCAGACAAATCATGCTGATCAGAATCTAAACTCTAACTACAGGGACAGACAAATCATGCTGATCAGAATCTAAACTCTCACTACAGGGACAGACAAATCATGCTGATCAGAATCTAAACTCTCACTACAGGGCCATACAAATGCTGATCAGAATCTAAACTCTCACTACAGGGACAGACAAATCATGCTGATCAGAATCTAAACTCTCACTACAGGGCCAGACAAATCATGCTGATCAGAATCTACACTCTCGAACATGCTGTCCTTGGAAACACGATGTATTATATCATCCTGCTGAAGGACGCTGAAATTGACACTGGCCTGCACATAATTGGGTGCCTGTTGAGTAACCTTGGTCTGCGCTGCAGTCACGATTACGAAGATTCGCCTTCTTCAGTATGCCAAGGCTTGAAGAACACCCACTGCACTTCTTCTCCCTTATCCAATTTGTCAGAAGAGAAATACAGTCTGGAGTAGCTCAGAAAACAGCTCTACGCCCAAAGTCCCCGTACATATTAACTACGCCACTGCATTCATCACCTTTCTCTTCCTCTTAAATACTTACATTTTAAAAAGAAAAGCGTTCCAGAAACTTCAAAGCCAGCAGCAGGGAAATCGCGTCAGGCCAACCGCGGTTGAAAGCTAGAAAGAAACTGTTTTTGAACGCATCGTGGGGTAATTAGGAAATCAAAGAACAGAACGGCAATGAAACTTGTCTTCCAGACGCTCTGAACATTTTATGACTTGTTGGGTTTCTGTATGGTAGTCGGGATGGGATGCTTACTATTCTCAAGTCTCATTGAAGGGCAGGGGCAGGTCTGGGCAATCTGAGGTCTCATGTATGGAGTTTAAATACGACCCAAAAATTGGAACGGGTGGAAAATAACTGTTGCAGTCTTTTTTCAAGGAGGGAACTAAAAGGATGAAGTATTGCCATTACTTGTAGTGGTAACAGCAGCAGCAGCAGCAGTAGTAGTAGTAGTAGTAGTAGTAACAGCAGTTATAGAATTAGTGACAGCAGTTGTAGTATTAGAATAGCAGTTGTAGTATTAGTAACAGCAGTAGCAGCAGAAGCCCCAGTGGTAGTAGTAGTAGTAGTAATAACAGCAGTTGTAGTATTAGTAACAGCAGCAGCAGTAGTGGTAGTAGTAGTACTAGTAGTTGTAGTAGTAGTAGTAGTGGTAGTAACAGTAACAGCAATTGTAGTATTAGTAACAGCAGCAGCAGTAGTGGTAGTAGTAGTACTAGTAGTTGTAGTAGTAGTAGTAGTGGTAACAGCAGTTATAGAATTAGTGACAGCAGTTGTAGTATTAGAATAGCAGTTGTAGTATTAGTAACAGCAGTAGCAGCAGAAGCCCCAGTGGTAGTAGTAGTAGTAGTAATAACAGCAGTTGTAGTATTAGTAACAGCAGCAGCAGTAGTGGTAGTAGTAGTACTAGTAGTTGTAGTAGTAGTAGTAGTGGTAGTAACAGTAACAGCAATTGTAGTATTAGTAACAGCAGCAGCAGTAGTGGTAGTAGTAGTACTAGTAGTTGTAGTAGTAGTAGTAGTGGTAGTAACAGTAACAGCAATTGTAGTATTAGTAACAGCAGCAGTAGTAGTAGTAGCAACATCAGTAGTAACAGTAGTAGTAGTAGTAGTGGTGGTAGTAGTAGTAGTAGTAGTAGTAGTAGTAGCAGTAATTGTAGTAGATGTAGTAATAATACTAGTAGTAGCAGAAGCAGTAGTAGAATTAGTAGTAGTAACACGTGTAGCAGTAGTATTAGGGATACGATCATTAGTGATGATTGTAATTGTATGAGTATATGTAGCAGTATTAATAATAACAGTAGTATCTGTAGCAGCAGATGTAATAGTTGATAGAATAGTAGTAGTTGTAGTAGTAATATATATATTATTGATCACAGCGGCAGTAGTAATTGTAGTAATAGTGGTAAGACATATCTGCAGTATTAGTCGTGGGATTTACATTTGTAGTATACTGGTAATGCTAGCAGCAATTGTGACTGGGGCAGTGGTAATAGTAGTGGTTGTAGTAGTAGGTGTAGTTGTAGTGGAAGTAGTTGAAATATTAGCAGCAGCAGCAGTACAGTAGTAGTAGTATAAGAATCAGTCAGTTATCAGTTATTATTGTTGTTGTCGCTTTAGGAGTAGTGGGGGGGGGGGGGGGGTGGTAGAAGAAGTACTAATGATAGTTTTTGTAGTAGAAGTAGTAGTAGTAGTAGTAGTAGTAGTAGTAGTAGTAGTAGTAATAGCAGTAACAGCAGTATTATCAGTAATAGTAGTACTAGTGAGATAGAAAGATGGAGATAAAGGAACGAATACAAGTTTGTGAAATAAGAGTATTTGCATTATTTTGAATCAGATTCAATAATTTGGAGAGACAGGTGATCTATAGGTTTTAGGTTTAAAGGTCAAATTGAATGTTTTGTGATAACGACTTTCTATAGGAGGAAGTTGTCAGGACACGGCAAGGGTCAGGTGAATGAGTAACATAATGGAGCACCTGGTGGTAGGACGGCAAGGGAGATTTACGACACGGAAGTCTGGACAGCAGTACATGTATCGCTGTTGAAGAGGGTATCCAATACAACAGTGGCGTAACCAATTTGTAGGACGTTAAGGGTATAGTTAGCTTTCCGGGTTATTAATATAACTTGGACTGAGCTCTTCATGCTTGGCGAACTTTTCTCTCTGAGCCCGGGTTTAATGGCTCTTGTTATATCTGGAGGTGTACTGAATAAGGTGGTACTTGCTCCTGAAAGCTACAGTACACTATAGGCTGCTCAATAGACTCACCACTGTGTGGATTAAAGAGTCAATCCCGATCTGGTTACACAAGACTCGACCACAGCCTGCTAGACGACATCGACGTCAGGAGTAGTCTTGACCAGTATGATGTACCTAATCCGGGCATTAGTGACATGACACCCCTACATTTTGTGTTTGCTGTATTGACTGATTTGGTCCGACATAGGAGCTAACAAAAGTATCAATGTAACCTGTTATTTCCCATGCAGGAACATCATACAACATAATCTTCAACATGTAGACAGGTAAATAGTTTATGGCTTACTACGTATGTGTTGTAGACCTACAGCTCCACATGGACTGGTTATTGTAATATCTAATATTGGTCTGGTCGAGTGTTGCCCCGGATGGCTATGTTGTGTGTTAAAAACACAAAAAAAAAGGATCACTGAAACGACGAGAGCTGGTCATCATTTGCTAGTGAGAAGGTTCCTAAAGTCCTTGCCATACTCACCCCATCATCAACGCCTACCAAACTTTTGCTAAGCGTTTGAAAGAGTATTAAAAACATCACATATGTTACGAGAATAAAATACAATACAAAATAATGCATGGCTGCGTCGGTATAGTGTAAGAGAAAATATGCATATGTATGGTTCTTGTAGCGCATTGAGATGAAACCATGCATAGGTCTGGTTGGTGTACCAAGCTGGGATGACAACATACATAAGTATGGTTGGTGTACCGAGCTGAGATGACAACATACATAAGTATGGTTGGTGTACCGAGCTGGGATGACAACATACATAAGTATGGTTGGTGTACCGAGCTGAGATGACAACATACATAAGTATGGTTGGTGTACCGAGCTGAGATGACAACATACATAAGTATGGTTGGTGTACCGAGCTGAGATGACAACATACATAAGTATGGTTGGTGTACCGAGCTGGGATGACAACATACATAAGTATGGTTGGTGTACCGAGCTGGGATGACAACATACATAAGTATGGTTGGTGTACCGAGCTGGGATGACAACATACATAAGTATGGTTGGTGTACCGAGCTGAGATGACAACATACATAAGTATGGTTGGTGTACCGAGCTGGGATGACAACAACAAGGACACCTATATTACGAATAAAAGATCATTTTCAGGGACAACGTGCACAACACATTTAAGATATCAAAAGCAACGAAATAAAATAATAAATAAGCTCGTTTTCCTGTTGGTTGCGGTTATTTGTTAGAAATAGTGAAACTGCTGAATTTTACAAGGTCATAGTGGCAACTATGGTTGAAATAAATATGTTCTTTATTTTAGAAGAGGGGGGGGGGGGGTGTAGTGGAGTAGTTTGTCTTTGTCCTTTGTCATATGGGCATGTATATACGGCGCTTGATCATCCATTATTTTACTTTTCTTTCTCATGGGTTACTTTGCCATAGTTTACCCCTAAATCAGGACTGTTAACAGCAAAGAAAAAGACTTGATCTGAAAAATGCTGTTTGTAGCTCTGAAAATGAATGACTTCAGCTCTGATTTGTTTGTTTAAAGTTCTGAAAAGATCTGACCATAGCCAGGCTGATGACTGTAGTTCTAAAAGTGTTGAGTTGATAGTCAGAAAATGTAATGTTGAATTGTGTAAAGGCTACGTTTCATAGCTTGTGTCTTTATTGCATCATATGTATCATATTTATGGCTGGAGTTTGATCTCCTAGCGTCCATTAATTCACTTAATTTTGTGTTGTATGATCGCTTGAAATATACTTGTTCTTGCTTTAGTTGTGACCATGTTGTCTGTGTTATGTGTTGTTTATGAATGTTTTCCTGATATTAGCGAGGTACACCATTTTCAATAACATGCAGTCCTTCATCAATTCTTTTTCTAACTCTGCAGGCAGTATTTTCCCGTCTTTGACAAAGTATAAATCGAAGCAAATGGTCGATCCTAAAACTGGACCACGTTAAAACTGAATATGAACAATATTTTAGATCATTCAATCGATCTGTCGTAGCAGGGAAATGCCGGGATAACAAATATGTGATGAGCAAATGAGAGGACCTAAGTTCCAAGGCTCAGACGGTTATGCAAAATAGGCTACTGGATCAGTTATAGAGAGAATGACGAAGGAACATAATTGATGTATAAATAATTAATCTGCAAGCCGTTTTAGTGTTCCCTTTTCGAGCATAAAAAAGAAAAATTCCTCTGAGCAAGAGAGAGGACTAGACACACTTGTAAAATATTACATATTTAAATAAATACACATTAAAATCCGAAGAGGGAGAGATATTATGAGAGGAGAGGATGAGAGAGAGAGAGAGAGAGAGAGAGAGAGAGAGAGAGAGATAGCAATCTGATTATAATTTTTTTATCATTTTAATATAAGCATGAGCAGCCGTTTCTATAATGGTAGCAAGGATGGAAAGAGCGGTAAATCTGCAATATTTCAAGCAAGTCATAAAAGAAGATTGTACATAGAACTAGCTACGTCATCAAATACAATCATTACGTGTAATGATGGCAGCGTTAGTGCATGAATATTGTCTTCATGTAAGGGTGGGCAACCTTAGATGTGGATATATTACGTTTCATATGGAGCGACAATGTGAAATGATTATGAATTAAATACACATTTACGTTCCACACGTGTTGATTCTAGTTCCGTTATTAGAGCAGAAATAATGGGTCCACTGTCTACTAACATGCATGCAACTATATGCAAACATGTAGGTTTGTCAAAATGACTTGTAACCGCATCAAGAGGCAAAATTGCCACCCACAGTCCTTTTGTAAAAGCATGCAAAGTGTTTTGTGCACTGGTTGTTAAGGGGACAATGGCATTGACATAAACTCACACAAACACACACACACACACACACACACATACATACACAAACGCATAATCGTGCGCATGAGTGTGCTTCATTTGAAAATCCGCAATTTATTTCTATATTTTTTTTTTTAAAGAACATAGAACTGCATGATTTGTCGACGTCGTATCTATGTAATGAGATAAATGCACACCAGCGGCTACAGGGTGCATATAATATTTTTATAGAAAAAAGGGTCTTTTGGTCGAGTGTATAGTCACTCATGCACCTCGTCGTATCAATTATGGGGTCAGCTGCCGTGGGAACCACCTTACGCGCACTTTGTGGAACTGGACACGTCATGGATGATGTGGTGTGCTGAGTCTTGACTGATGTTCACAAGTATGGCTGTTTCTTTCACTTTTTATGATTTCTCATCACAATGCATTTAACTGTTACAATCGACTCTGGTTTCACTCTTCGGCTTGCATGACACGCTAGAGAACATTATGTCTAGGACCTGACGCCTTTACAGATTGTCTACTCCACTTCTAGACTTGCTAGAGTGGTATGCATGTATAACTGTACTGATCAATGCTGTTAGCTATCACCCATTCGCTGCTACAATAGTTGATAAAACAGCGCTGCTCCTCTTTGGTGGACTGTACTAGTTGGATAACGATCGTTAAAAGGTTACCCTGAAGCCAGACTGCTCTCCTTCGCCCCGTCACGAAACCACGTGCAGCAAAGTAGATAAGTTCTTTTAAACGATACTACCAACTTGGACGACAATGGCGCAGTGTTTCTAATATCTATGACAATTTTAAGGTTTCCACATGAAACACTGCATCATTTATATATATATATATATATATATATATATATATATATATATATATATATATATATATATATATATATACATATATATATGTTTATATTTACCTGCCTGCTCACATTTCGATGGAGAATCCAACAATAGATACACTTACAGATTGCTCGTGGTATAAGGCATTACAATACCTTCGACGGCAATCCAACGTTGGTTGCATCAAAGACTTCATTCATCTTTAGAACGCCAAACTTACTCAATACACTTACAAACAGCCACACAAATGGCGCTTCCCCCTCAAAGACCCCCACACATTCACACGCAGACTAGCCCATTCACCAGCCGTCGGGATATCCGCAGAAATCTCACACAAATCAAGTCTAAGACTGGAATGACGAATATAAACAAGACACTTTAATGTCATCGTCCTGACAAACACGATGAAAGCAGAGACAATATTCATATATTCAGCAGCAAAGAACAAGAATAAACAGCAATGCAAGAGAGTTGAACGAAGCACTGAAATAACACTAATTTCAGTCAACGAAATGGACCTGAATTGGATCATTCATTAAGGACTTCAGAAGCAGGAATACAAAGAAACTATTGTTGAAAGATGGCGACTTTTTTGTTACCGTTTCCGTGAGCTAATCATTAATATATACTGAAACGGGTGGCCAAACTGATAAGACACCGATCTCTCAGTTTGTAAGTATGAGTTTATACATATTGAGAATAGGTTAATTTTCTATCGAGGGAACAATACAACTCTTGGCCTAACACATCGAGGGGACTGCAGGAGTAAACTACCTTTGTTATTCAGCGTTAACAATCCAATAACCGACATATCGATGTCAATATCAAGGAATGAGTCCGTAATGATAGCCAATGGTGTTTATGTTATCACAATGTTCCTGGCCGACTCTGTGTGAGCAGGAATGTTCAACCCTTGGTGTTATCTACTGGATGTCAAGCTTCCCATTAGGTTCAGGGGCAAGATACCGACTCAAGCCACTTTGCATGTCCATGTTGTGCACATGAACATAATGTTCCGTTATAGTAGCGTGGCCAATGAGGTGGGGATCGAAAATGTAATTCCCTGCTTTTAGGAGCCTGTTGTGAAACCACTACATTACAGCGAAGAATACCCAGGTTCACCTTATTTCCCTTCCTGGGGATCTAAGTAAAGTTGGTAACAAGCTCCTAGAGATAATTAGTCAGGAGTGTAGAATCAAGATACAATTAGATTAGACAACAATATTAACACAATATATTAATGTCAGTTCTGTTGTTAATCGTCTTCCATGCTGTTATGTTAAGCTGTTCACTGTTTTTCACTTTATCGTTATTTCTTTCATTTTCCATGAGTTTGTGTTTTACCTCAGTGTGCTCTAGTTACTATATTTTTCAAGCAATCCGACATTTACAATTTCTTGTTCTAAATGTATACAAATAGTTGTTAGTGTCAGCTGCCCTTCCTTGGCGTATTCTCATTAGTTGTTACACACGTCAACATAATTCTACAAAATGTTCATGTAAAACTTGACTTACTTTGCTTCCGAGCATCGTCTCTTTGTTAACCAATTGTTCTTGACGCCCTTCTTTGTGTCAATGTTGATTCAAGTCAAGGTAAATTGAACATTTTCCTTTATCCATTACCAACGAATTGTTTCTCAAGATATAAAGAAAATTATTATTCTTGTATGCTCTCAAAGTTGACTGTTTTCTTTAGTAAACAAAATGCTGCCAATTCCCACTTAATTAACGGCAACTTTTGGAACGCTGCAGCCGTTCAGACATAATAGTCTTTGTCAGTTGTACTTCACTTTGTTTTGAATTTCCAATTCTCTCGTTTATTCGTCTATTTACATTTCTTCCTGCTGTCGGATATTCATGCACATTATTTTACACAGTGCAGATAATCATTGCCGCTGGTCATGCTTCGACGTCATGGTACGTAGTCTTAGTTTTTGATGGGATTCATGCAACGCTGCCGTACACACCCAAACTGCCATCAAGCTATATTTATTAAACCAAAACCTTTTCAGCTCCCTGCTGAACGCAGGTCTCCAATAAGCACATGCCAGACCATCAGACGTTGACCTGTTAGGCTATGTTCTAATTTATAAATGGGTTGACCGAGAACGCACTGACTGAGAAGCGAGTACTCTATTCTCTCTGCCATTCATAGTTTATCATAAACAAGCTTAAATCAAACCAGGTTTGATCTCCTTTCACGGGCTATAGTTTACAAAGGTTATATGCGAGCGTTTATTATACATGTGTCTCTGAAAAAACATATTTGTTCGAACACCCACAGTTAGTGGCAAATTAACCGTATTCAACATTTTATGTTCACGCTCCAGCCTACCCAGCTGTCATCTCGTATTGACTCGCTTTCACGAAGAGAAAAGTCAGCGAGAAAGGGTTCTCTTCACCTCTCCTAAAAACCTCACTAAAATATTATGACCTAGCACGTTGAAGGTTTTCCCTGCTACTGCACCACTGTTAAATGTTAATATGTTGTGCTATAAAATGTCTATCAAGTTTTTAGTATTCATTTGTCTATTTCCTCCCTTCAAGCATCATAAATAGGATAAGATTTCGACGAATTCTCGAAAACCTCTCGAACGTTCCTTGCCGATTCGCAGATCTTCAAAGGCTTCCAACAACGATCATAATGTTCAGGCTTTAATGTCGAGCGTCCAACTTGGATTATTTCTGTTTTACGAGTTCAAATTGTCCGTCGCTATGAAAATGGGAAAGAGCAACGGAAAGGCAGGAAATCTATGAAAACAGAGACAAAATTAGCATGCAGATGGTTCCAATAAAATCCTGTCTATGAGTTTTATGTCAAAATCTGCAGTAATAAAAGAAGACGCTTAGCAATGGGAGCTATACGTAGGAAGTTAGCATTCAGTTTCTGAGTTTCTAGCAAGATCGGATTGAACGTGACTATTTTCTCACTTGTGGAGCGTGATTTCCCTAGTAAAGTTGTGTTCTCATTTTGGAATATCTTAGATTGATCTAGATTCGATTTGCATGATTTTGTGTATAAATTTAGGAACATATTTGAGAGGCAAAACGTGTGAAGAAAAAGGACTTGTTTAAATAGTACTTTCTTATATGGCAACTTACGCATATAATTAGGACAACATATGAAGACAAGATACAGTTAGAAAGGCAATTACCGATACCATTCTTAGACAATGAACATCCAGATGGCAGCAACCTTCAGCAGACAATTATTTTATAAAACACACTCTCAAGTTGACGCTATAGATCGTTATAAGGGTCATGAGTGATTATCGCGGTTGTATTCGCTGTAAAGACACTAAGCTTCATTTTCAGTATCACTTGGTACATTCTAGTTTAACCAGCTGTAAAACGGAACATTGCTTACCTAAACTAAAGCAATGTATGCTTCTGCACCTACTAAAATGCAGACACATTAAGTCTACAACATTTAATCTCTGACTGAAGTGCACATCACGGGACTACCCTTCCCATTTTTGTAATCAAAATATGAGACCACAGGAAAATATAAACACGGGTTTTACCTATATAATTCCTGGACGAGCTTTATTGAGACGTTAGTAACCTCATACTGACCACTGGATTGCGCAACAAATGCTCACGTTAACGTGTCAGAGAGTTCGCATTGTGCATCTATAAGGCACATTCTTTATTTAAGTCTTAAGAATAGTATGACGGTGTAATATCTGAACAGAAGTGCGTTTCTCTTACTGAAAAACCTGAAAGGATATATACCCAGATGTCCTACTGTTATATGTTATAGAAACGCGAGGAATGGAATTAGTTATCTCACTTTACACGAGTCGAATAAAGATGTAGGCACGGGATTGTTGGCGACTACCGTTATCTGATTTTTTGCAAAATCATATCAAAAAATGTTTTAAAGTCTAAAATTTACAATATAGTTTTTAGAAATGGTACATAGATGAATAAATGCAGTTTAGAGAAAACAGCGTTAGGTTAGCTAATGAAAGACAAGACATTATTGATGTCTTTGTGAGACTGAAAAGGGGATAAGACATAACCATACAACACTGGAAAATGGAAAGAACACATTTCATACAAATGCTGTTCAATGGCAGGAAATAAAAAAACTAACTATTTAGTTAAATGTACGTAAGCATGTGACAAAGAGGATTGATTTCTATATTGGAGTATACAGAAGGCGGAGTGATGTAAAAAATAAAACAGCAAAATCAAATTGAGAAATTCAATGCAACTGTGAGTACGCTTTCATCGTTTTTTTGTAAGTGCGATATTATTTATAGGTTTTGTTTATCATTACAATTATTGACAGGTTTTGTTTATCATTACAATTATTGACAGGTTTTGTTTGTCATTACAATTATTGACAGGTTTTGTTTGTCATTACAATTATTGACAGGTTTCGCTAATTATCTTTCTGGCAAATAGCTGTTATGTATACCTGCAGGAACACTTGCCTTTCGCAGAAAAAGAACAGTGCTCGTGGCCTAGTCACTGAAGGCTATATATTACCTAGAGTAATTAAACTTAACTTACTTAACTTAACGTCTTTATACTGGTTTAGAAGACCCTGCAGAGTCTGTATACAACCAGTTACATTTACATCACCTTGCTCTAAACGCTATACGCATTCAGATTATTCTTAAATACATTAACTGCCCCTGCCTCTACTATCTTCCCTGGTAATGCATTCTAAGCAGACACCACTATCTGACTAAAAAAAATATTTCCTAATATCTAATCTGGACCTCTCTTTAGTCAGCTTGTAGCTATGCTCTCTTGTTATTGTGGGTGGCTGTATTTTTTTAAAAAAACGTGTTATAGTCTAATTTATCCATTTCTCTGATCATCTTATAAACCTGTATTAAGTCACCACGAATTCTTCTCTCTTCTAGGCACTATAGGCCGGTTTTTCTGAATCTTTCCTCATAACTGTAATTCTGGAATCCCACTATCATCTTTGTCGCTCTTGTTTGTATTCTTTCCAGCATGTTTATATCCCCTCTATGAAAAGGACTCCACACCTGTACACAGTACTCCAATCTAAGTCTAACTAAAGCTTTATACAGTTTGACTATCACTTCCTAGTAACGGATGTAGTTATGCGGCGTATAGAAACAAAAAAGACAAGTGCTGTTGACGACTAAACGATACTTGAAGGTGAGTTACTAAAAGAAAGGTAGCGAGGAAAGCAACTGAATACCCATCCTTATCAAATTAAGATTAGCATCATGACATCCTGAAAACTTGTTCTGTTAGTCTCATCTGCTATACTATAACAAGGAATTATATCTGTTGTTTTTAGTAACAGATCTCTCAATAAATTACCAAATACCTACCGGCAGCTCTTTCTCCAAACAGTTGAAACCATGACAACAGTTGTATTATACAAATATGTAATTTCATCAGAAGTCAATAGATGAATTTTGCTTTAGATAAGGTTAGTTAGATATAGAATAGCCGAGTATTGCTCTAAATAAGGATAGGTAGGGATAGAATAACTGAAAGAAAATCGTAAATGTTTGATCATATTTATTTATCAAATAACGGTCAATTATAAACACCATATTTATAGATCATGTTTATTCCCTAGCACTCTCATGGACACTTTTTTGTTGTTGTGTGGAGGAGGGGAAAGATATATATATATATATATATATATATATATAGAGAGAGAGAGAGAGTTAAGAGATATAAAGATACATATATATATATATATATATATATATATATATATATATATATATATATATATATATAAAGAGAGGGTGAAATAGAAGGGAAGGTTAGTTCCCCTTGTCACCTCCGAAGGGTATGGATACTGCCGGCTTAAGCCGATGTGTATTGGGACTTTCCTTTCTTTATTTCTGTATCAGTGTCTAAGCTATTTGTTCTTTTCTAGGAAGGTCATACGATCGTCTGTTGTTGTGGCGAGATTCTGTTCTAAGGGATCATCATCCCTTCGTTTGTTTATTAACCGAGTTTAGTGTCCCCAATCGCGTCATGTGCAAGACGCGAAACTATTTATCAAGTAGAAGATCGAATGTCGTCACTATGCTTAGATCGGTAGTATGGATTTGGTTAACCCAGCTATTAGTAAACCAATCAATATACCCCCCCTAGGGAAGAAGTTTCGTTACACCTTGGTTACATATATCCTACCAAGCAAAGCAGCTTACTCGGTTTGAAGGATATAAAGTGAAAAGATGTGAGCAAATTGTGATCTCCATCCATCAC
Source organism: Ariolimax columbianus (assembly GCA_036924085.1). NCBI lineage: Eukaryota > Metazoa > Mollusca > Gastropoda > Stylommatophora > Arionidae > Ariolimax > Ariolimax columbianus. Next base: position 131,594,123 of record JAVGWX010000002.1, read on the forward strand.
ATATATCACAGAAGATTGAGATATTGTCTGTTCAACAAACTCAAGTTATGAACTGCTGGTGAAAATAGTTGTGGTACTAATACTACGGCAGCTCAATATATAAAGGCAATGTTTTCAATATAACCTGATTGTATGAAGTACATATTGGCATGTGAATATGATTTGTGAAGAAGCTATGTGAAGATATACATAGCCTCATTCTAAACACTTTCTCCTTAAGCTTTAGGATTGAAAACATAAAACACGGGAGAAATACAATAAGGAGTAGTCGGAGTGGAGATAAGAAAAAGCTAGAGACACGCGTTTCCAAATATTGATTGATACGGGAAATAATTAAGTAAATTGCATTCACCAGAAAAGAACTGTACAAGATATAGAAGAAGAGTTAGAAGCAAAATAGTAATAAGCAGCACAACTATTATTTTAAAAAGTAAGATGGAGTAGCGGCTAAATAATGTTATGTTTAATTGTAATAGGATACAGAGACTACAAAAGTAAATATGCATTTCCAAGAAGCAGCAGAAGAAAAAAGAAAAAAAGAAGAAGCCGATGAAAAAGAAGTAAATGAAGAAGTAGAAGAAGAAGAAGAAAATTAAGAATATTACGACACAAAAAGACACACAAAAAAGAACGAAACAAAATGAGGAAGCTCTAAAAATATGTGTGCCTGTATTATATAAAACAATTGTAAATACAATTTTAAAAAGCAAGCGATTGAAGCTCGCATAAATACTACATTATAGTATACCAAGATGACGAAGACGATGATGAATAAGCAGAACGCAAAGAAGATGCACAAAAGTTAGATGAAGAAGTTGTAGTGTGCTTGGTGATAGTTGACCTATAAACATAAATTATGTCATCGATCTTGTCTACCATTCAGGGATACACAATTTACAAGCCAACATGACCGGGGGAATGTGTAAATAATGATTTTTAACCAACCAGCCTGTGTGTGCTAAAAACTGTGATGTGTATTATCATTAAGTAATTAGCTCTGGTGACAGCTCAATAAAGGAGGACCATACTAGTGCAAAGAGAGAAACTATTTGGGAACTTGAAAAGTTGGCAAGACTGAACAATTATTCGAGCAAATTCAAACGCATTCACTCTCCTTCTCTGTTTATCATTTTCATACAAATAGATACGCCCACGTGCATTCTTCTCATTCTTCTCTACTTTCTTCGTCTTTTTCTTATTTTTTTCTTCTTCATCTTCTTCTTCGTCTTTACTTTTTATTATTCATCAGATAAAAAGGTACCTAACACTGTTACGGAAAGAAAATGATCAGGTCAGGAAATCTTATAAAAACGTGATGCTTAATTCTGCTTAATTTTCTTCGGCGTTCGTCATGAGAAGGACTTTGTGTAGTTTACAGCGAAACAGCGATATCTGCGCCTTACGGTCCGACACATCCTAGCTTTATGGATTTCTGGAACACCTGATATACCTTCCAACTCCGATCCCTATCCAGTGGCAAGACTACAATAGTGAATAGTGCAGCCTGGTTCTAGAGCCGCCACATGGAGTTGGAATATGGTTAATATTAACTAAGGTTCGCTGATCCTGATACAAGCAGTCAGCTATGGTTCGCTGATCCTGATGCAAGAGCAGTTTGTTACGAAAACACTTTTAAATGGTTTTCTCTTTATAATAGAACGCAGAAGGCCTCTTCTGTTCTTTTCCTTCTGATAACTGGGACATGGATCATAATACTGACGTTATTGCACCTGGGCGCCCCATATTTGCTTTCCCTTTCATTGCTGAAAGTGTTGATGACAGAGCGCATTAGCTACCGCTGTGCTTCAAATGTATCGTTTACTTCGTCAGATACCCGTTTATAGCTGGTTTCACCGGGAAACCTGGTCACACTCTGAACAAAACCACGACAGATCTGCACTGCCAAACCACCAACAACGGGATTTGAACTTGGTAGTTTGAGACACCAAACTAAGCTTACAATACACAAGCTGCACTGCACTATTTTTTCTTAGTGTCACGGATGAAATATTGTTTTTAATTTTTTTCTGCCAAACCCAGAAAGTTATTCCACGATCAGCAGGCTGATTTTTCAATAGTTAGCAAGCTTCCAACATGTGTGAATGTCGTGTTGCATAAAGCCATGTATTGGAGAGTATTCTAACCGCGCTTTATCTCATACACTGATGTGTATAAGGAAACAACAATCCGGACATTTACGATTAATAGGAGTCGTCCGCTTCATACACAAAAACCTGGCAGACAAGAACAAAATAGTAATGTCGGCCTTATTAAACATATCCTTGCGTCTCATCGATGCGAACTCGACACTGTACTGCAATACCGCTTTCGATAATTAACATAACGATCGTAGTTTATCGATTCCCATGTTTTATTTGATTATGTGGGGCCGGTAAAAATAAAGCGATGATCAAATCCTTTCATTCTGATATTAAAATAATCTTTCCGGCTCAAAGAAAGGTCCACCTTCTCCAACCTCATAATAAAGATGGATGTATAAAAAATATATGTATTGTGAAAGCCAAAAACACCTGATATCTCACGAGATTTCGTTGCTTTATTGTTATTAAGGACGCTACCTCAGACAGATTGAACAGTATGGGCGATGACTACAGGATCAGTATAATATTGATTTTCGCTAGACCTTTCGGCCAAGACACAAATCTATACTTTTATAATAAACGGAGATACAGTGACAAATTATAATATTATAAATGTTGTGAAAACTACTTTCTGCAGAATACAGCAAAGGAAGACAGAATATACTCGTGAAATGGTTGGGACAATTCACACACATGAGATCTGAAAAGCTTTCACTACATGCAAATAGAAAAATGTGCAATGAAGACCACTTGATAGGTAAATAGATAACATACACCAACAACAAGGGCTTACACCAACTAACACAACACTCGTTACCTAATAGATAAAACTGCAGTTTTCCTCAACGATAATCTTCACAAATGAGCGGGGAAGTAAGTAAATGGTAGAATCATATGGGAGGAGTTAGCGGGCAGGGGATCGAGGACCGCACATTTTCTTTTCCACACAGATTACATTTGGCCATGAAAACCGCGTTTTAATAGCATGATGCACATCTACTGTCAACTGCAAAATTATGTTAGTGTCTTTTAAAAAAAAATGTATCCTATTAATCAGTTTAACAATAGTTGTATAATTAAAACTAATGGAACTTATAATAAACAAATGTACGAGTCGTACTAAGTATTAGCTAATAGCTTTATAATTAAAACTAATAACATTTACTATTATCATATTTACTAATTATTATATATTGGCTTTCAGCTAGTTATTTATTAAACGCCACACTTATACTGAAAATATGTAGTGATACAGAATCACAAGAACAGACTAATAGTATTATCACATGCACCATGCCACGGAAACCAGATTGAAGGCGATGAGAAGCTGTTCTATGACACCAATGCGAGAAACGAAAGAACACGAAACACATATCATTAGTCAGACCAGCGGCGGGTTGTGAAGGATGACCGTGTACTAGATATATCTTGTGGCTGGTGTTTGGTGCTGCCATGAGAGATGATTACTTATAACATTGTTCACAGAATTTGGGAGATTTCAAAAAGTTTTTTTCGCTCGCCTGGATTGCTAATGAAGTGCGTTGTACTTTGTTTTGCGTCTGACAGTGGCGTGTTTTCGTTCTCAGCAACCACTATTTTAGTAAGTTTGCTTGCCATTGGTGAATTCGAACATACACATCTTTGAACTGTGAGCTGTGCCACTAATCATTTGGCTACACAGCATCACGAGTTAAGAAGATTATACAGCAATTTTACTTTATAAAATGTAACTGGTATATAAAACGTATCTAAGACAGACAAAATAGTATGTGAACATGTTTACTTAACAATATCCATACAATGTTACTGGTAGGTACAGCTTATCTAATACATACACTATAGACTTTGAACATGAATACTAAACCTTATCCATAAAAAATGATTACATAATCCAAGTTAAGGAAATGCTTTAGATACTTTTGTTATCCCTGTCTGCATTTTAAAAAAAACGTTATGCAATCTACCAATGTTGAGTTTCGAATTAACCGTTAAGCGCCACGAACTGTCAATGCCATATGTTCGTCAGGATTCTAGAACATTCAACCGTTTCTAATATTGTAAGGCACATACATGTATGTCGGCCTGCGCGCCACATGAAATACACACATTCTGAGTCGTCACACCATATATATGCAAGAATCATAGTCGATTCACTTGTGCACAAAAGTAATTGCATTCCATAGGATTACTAATGTAGGTGACTAGAGCTTTCACGTCTCGTTGAAAAAGGGAACGGGTTTAAACACATTTTGTAACAGGCTTCAGGCTACCAAGATGTACAATGGAGACTAGACTAACGTATGATCAGGCAAAAAATACTGTTCAGACTATGTTAGTCAGAATAAGACAAACACATAGTTAGTCAGGGTCAGGCACAACATACTGATCAGACTATATTAGTCAGACAAGACATCCTATTCAGACTATGTTAGAGCAGAGTGAAAAACACCGATCAAAATCCCACCTCAATTCCAGGCAGCTCTTCCTGAAGCAGGCTGTTTCATTGCATTCTGGCTAACGAGATGAGAATCAGCACTGTCATCCCTATGGTGATGAGCTAACTGAAGAGTTTTGAATTACATTACAACTAGAAGGACCCCGGTAAACTTTCTCAAGTACACCTGGAGATGTTAGAAGAGCCAATGTAACTCACCACCGAAGATTGTCCTTAAGAGCACCTAACTCATGAACGAACGCCATTCTCTAGAACAGCTATCCAGCTATAAATGGGATTATGGCTTAATATTGAGAAAGACAAGGCAACACGAAATATAATAGACCAACCAACGTACTTTACAAATACTGAAACTTAGTACAATGTCGTATGTAACACATCATCCATGGCGGCAATGGCTGCTGTAGGAGTGCTTTTACACAGCGTCTTTCTACACAGCGTCTTTCAATTATATTGGAAGGAAAACTTTCAATTGTCCGCTAGACGTCGTCATGTTCCTGCCTCGACTTTTACAGAGTACTTGTACGTTTCAATCTCTATATCAATTCTTTTCCTCTTTCCGATTCCTGGAACAGAAAACTTAATTCTTTGACTCTTGTATGATATTTCAAAATCCGTTTATCAGAGGAGTAGAGTGTTCGATCCTAGCTGTGTATGTACTGCGATCGATCCAATAATCTACATTTTACAGTCGAACCATGTATAAATGAGTCCTGAATTTATGTTAATAACAGAAAAGCAACTATCAAAAGAATTGGCCACAACACCTCACCTAAATTCGAGGTTTAGTAGAATAAAGTCACCGACACTTGATCCCCGACAACAGCGCCTGCTATAAACCATAACCATTTGTTGTATCTAGAGCTTTTTTTCAAACCTAGCTTATCACTTTATTCTTGACATACCTTTAATCTGTGTGAATGACTGGGCATTCAATTCCATAAGCCGTAGCGTCTTCTACCATAGAGTTGGGGAAGAGGTGTGTCAGAATATTCGTTATTATATAGAATTGCATGTATGGCATGAATGTCATATTTCAAATTCTTTAGTTCGTTAGCAGGGTGAAACGAGACCAGGAAATGCCCAGACAGTCTTTCCCAGCAGTGGAAGGCGTCTGGCCCTGGAGATTTTATACACGTTTTATTGCAATGTCCAGCATAGATGACGATTATATGAGAACATTTGGCACCAGTAGGGTTCCACACGGAGTAAATAAGAAATGGATTATTCGAGTGGGACGTATTGTTTCTGTCTGTGGAGTGTGGAGTAAGGACTTGTCTGTCAAGTTTACTGTAAGGATGGTGGTATTGTGGGGAAATGTAAACGCTGGTCTGAAGCAGAAATTGGCGTCCAAGTTGAAGAGTTAGAGACTTGTAGACTTCAACGTAGAGTGAAGTGGGATGGTCATTGTCCTGTCTCGCTGCATCGCCTTCTCTAATTGTAAAATATACACACAATACAGCTGGCTCGAATCAAGAGTGTTGAGATGGGGGATTGAACTGCATATGTGATACATATGCTACAATAATGAAGAAATTATGAAGAGTAATACATTGATTGCTTACAGACTATATCCTGCGTAAATCCTTCCAGAAATATCAAGCCGGACTATAGCAATGATTGAAAATGGCGTGTCTAGCTAAAACGGAAAAGAAAAAAATTATCTTACAAACATCATTAGGCTAGATAATATTGCATTTATCGTGATAAGTATGCGATAAAACCACTGTGTACTGGTAGCCTGGGATATACATCCTAATATTTCTAGTGATGGAGATTGCGAATGTCTATCTGCATGAACGTAGAACAATAATATAATTGGCAGAAACAATGTTATGTCTGTGTACACAATACTTTTATAATGTTTCTGTACTTTTTAAATTATTGCATTATATATATATAAATATATATATATATATATACATATATATATATATGTATATATATATATATATATATATATATATATATATATATATACATATATATATATATATATATATATATATATATATATATAAATACATATATATATATATATATATATATATATATATATATATATATATATATATATATATATATACGAGTGTCACGACATTTATATTTCATGTTCACTATGTCGTTGAGAACATTTCAAAAGCAGTGCGATAATTGTTGTTCCTTGCATCATATCTACAATCTCGGTTTTCCCCAGTCTGCTCCGTTGTAAATGATAGGTTATACAATACAAATTGATACTGATTAGCAAACATCACAAAAGGCTGTAAAATAGTACAACGAAACCTGTAACATTTCATTTCTAATGTCGGTTAAAAGACTAACTTTATATTGTTTTCGTAAGGTATTATTTTATTTAACATGTTACCTCTGCTTCTTTCTTCTTTTCGCTCACTGAGTTATGCCTTTCAGCATCAGATTATGAAAAGCTCTCTAGAACGTACCCAACTGTGTACATCATGTAAGCGACCTTTTTCTATGGCTACGTTACATATTACATGTTACATTTGCTGGTAAATCTAATAATATAGGGATGTTGCAGGGCTGTAAGATAGATTCTACATAACGTAGAATAACATAATGTATTATAACACTTTGCAGAAATAGCCAAAGCAAAGATGCACGAAGATCCCATAAACGCACTAACAACACCAAAACCCATCACTACTGTACGAAAACCTACTTGGAGGCAGGATATATTTCCAGAGGTGGTAGAAAATATACCAGGTATTGCAAACAAAAACTGCCAGAGTGAAAAAGAAAGGAGAGACACTACCCTAAGCTTCATAACGAAAAGCTACCCAAGCATGGACTGGACCCATGCATACACCGACGGTTCTGTAACAAACACTACACAGAACGGAGGGGCAGGAGCATTCCTGAACCTATCAAATGGCAGAAAAATAACACTGTCATTCGCTACTGGTAAGTACACAAGCAATTTCAGAGCAGAGGCAGAGGCACTGAGGGCGGCAGTGGAAGAAATGGTAACACACAGTGAAAATGAGAGCCATATAGTCCTGCTGACAGATGCTCTCGAAGTAGTCACAGCGCTAAAAAGCCAGAAAAACACTGAGCTTAATGACTTAAGAGCAGCACTCTGCAAACTGTGCCAGCAGTCCGCACCAAAAAGGGTAGTGGTACAGTGGGTTCCGTCACACTGCAACATCCAAGGCAACGAGGAGGCAGACAGACTGGCAAAAGAAGGTGCAAGGCTACCACAAACAGATACCAGTATGACGTACGAAGAGTCAAAACGGCTTATCAAAGCCAGATACATGACCAAATGGGAAACCGAACATACTGGTTACACCAAAAACGATGCCTATTACCAGTTGAACCGAAGAGAGCAGGTCGTTGTCTTCAGACTTCGTACTGGCCACAACAGACTGAGGTACCACCTATTCAACAAATTGAAGATAGGGTGTACCGACGAATGCCCGTGCGGTACTGGTAAAATGACCACTGAACATCTGCTGCAGAACTGCCCGACATACGAGGATCAGAGAGAGCAGATGTGGCCATTGCCAGTGGAACTGCAAGACAAGCTCTATGGTAGTGGCGAGAGTCTCAGGATGACCGCCGCTTTTTTCGAGAAAATAATGGTTACTGTCTGACTGTGTACGCAGAAGAAGAAGAAGTATTATAACACACTCTTGCAACACAGATGGTGTTTTATCATACATTACGGGTGAATTGTTTCAGACTTCATTTTAAAGATCAGTTTAGGTGGAATGTAAGGTAGTCCAATAGCAAAAAACTGCTGCCGATGATGACGTGTCAAAATATAGCTTTTGTGTAAAGAAGTGATAATTGGTTTTATCGATGCCCTGTCTTTAAGTCATGTACCTATTTACAGCTGAGTAAACTGTAGCATACCGAGATTACAGATTTGCTGCAAGTAACAACACGAATAAGCAAGTAACAAAAGCTGTAATAGCTATGATGTTTACATGCTGAAAATGTAACATAACATGATATTAACAGAACGTAACAGCGCAACAACATAGCTATATAAACAAACACAACATAAGCCTACTGCTCTTTTATGTACATAATAAATTTCCTGAGCGCGGTTCCTTCCTTCCGACATTCCTCCTTAAACGTTACATTTACATAAACTAAGAATTACAGCCTTAAGCACACACGCTATTTAAATGTGTTTCGACTAAATGCGTTACTAGTGCACTTATTGATGTCAATTGTAAAACAAAACCATGTACAAATTGGCAAGGCGTACACAAATATTTAAAGGTTCTGTTTTTTAATGTAAATAAAAAATCAAGTAGAAAAAGAGAGGGAGCACTTATAAAGACAAGATATCAAAACAAAAGTCATTATCTAATAGTATGCCTTGTTCCACAATAGCTGACAACAAAACACTCACTATTTTAAAGAAAGTTAAACATTAATTTGTTGTAAAATAATACTGTATGGTAGCCCCTTTCTTTCATGACTGACCATAGAATGATCAACATAAAATAATCAACATGCACGTGTGCTAAGTTGGATACATTTAGCAAGTTTTATAAGCATAATTTATTGAAAATAATTAATTTAAAATTCATTTAACATTAACAACAATTCATATTTCACATAGTTTATAGCAACTAAACTGTTGTAAAATTATGTTCATACAATTAAGTTGTTTAAGAGTGATTTTCTTTAAAAGTTGCTTTAATGATATTTTCAAATTTGAATAACATACGACATGCAATTAATTTTTAAAACGAAAATATCTTACATATATGTTGTTTATAAATAAAATGCCATACAAGTTGTTATTTTTTTTAAACTTCAACACTTTAATTCTCTAATATTAAATATCAAAACCTATTTTAAACTGCAGAAAAAGTATGAATTTGTAAAAGTTTTATTGATGAAGACAATTGCAAGACATTTAAAATATTGCATTTAGTTAAACAAACGTTTGAAAAAATACCAATCTAGGTAAGAATATAATTAATTTATTTGTGCAATTTAAAATAAAATGAATTAAGGCATATCCTTTTTAAATTAAACCAAATTTAACAATGGAAATGTACATACAAAAATATAATACTATATAATACAATCAACATAAATTATCAAAAAAAACAATTAGTGAATATTTTCGCAAAAGTAAATTATAGCAGAATTCACAAAATACAAAGGACCGAGATTAAAAGATTCCTAAAAATAAATGCACTTAAAATGTTATTTATAATTACAAAAACATTCCACTATAATAATTTAGAGAATTTATCAAAGAAAATGTGACAAATTAGAAAATGGAATCAATCGTTTGTTGAAATTAAAAATGAAAAAAAAAAATTCAGAAAAAAATATTGAACAGTGACTAAAAGTCAATCATTTTGAATTTGTTAAACACTGAACGTTAACGAATTTGGAACAATTTAATACAATAGACAACTATAAGAAATAACGCATGAAAATGCATGTATAAAAGCGATTTTTTTTGCAAAAGAAACATTTATATGTAAGTGCTAACAGAAAAACTAAGCAATGCAAGCTTACAAAACAATTCCGTGAACGTATTAGAAATTAAAAACCCCGTACACAATAAACAATTTTAAGAAATTAATTGTTTAATGGAAATTACATTTGGTAAATCTGAAAGTCATATGAGACGCTAACATTACAACAAATAACATTTAAAGCTTTTCTTTTTCTTCGTCTCTTTTCTGTCTTTGTTCATCTTCTTCTCACTTCTCTTCTTGTTTCTGTTCTTGTTCTTCCGTCTTCTCCTTCTTCTTCTTCTTCTTCTTCTTCTTCTTCTACGTTCATCCAGAAAAGGACGTCGTGACGTTGTGTCGTAGTTTACAGCAAGACTGAGATATCTGTGCCTTTTGGCCCGACATATTTGATTTCACCAGGATTCTTAGTACCCTATCTGCCTTCCCATTGAAATGTCTTCTCGAAACTACACTAGTGCTTTCGTTTTCCAGGACGCCTCTTGGAGGCATGATAGGATCTTGGCCATTTCTGTGTCGCTGACCCTGATGTAAGCAGCAAGCTATGAGTTGCAGATTGCCACTAGCTCAATGACTGTGTTGTTGAATCTGTGAGTGACATTGTTGACTGGTGGCAATATTTATTTTGAGGTTTTGACATTGCATAACCATATTTAAAATAGCCTACAAAAGGCATGCATTACATTTTAAAACACATTTTCTTTGAAAAATTCAAACATTTAGAAAAAGCCATATAATAGTAGTTACTAATTAAAGAAGTTTACTAAATAAAGAAGTGAGTAAAAATAATACTTCCAAAACGTTATTTTAAAAATGACATGTATAAAATTGGGAGTACAAATTTACATTGTGCAAAACGGAAGAAAATATCTAAACATGTGCAACAAACTAGTACTAAAAACATCACTGAAAACGTTGTATGAAGGTAACATATACAAATATGATTGGTGAATTGAACAATCACACAGTGTACAAAAAGAAATCGGTTTAAAATCCTTATATAAAAAGGTTTTAAGCTCACTAAACAGAATCGTCTAGCTAAATTGCAAACCAATGATTTAAAAATAAATGTTTCACTAAGAGTTTACAATTTGGGTAAAGTCAATCAAATTGGGCATAAAACCACTGACGATAAATTGCATGTAGTATAGAAACAAGCCCACTTCATTCAAAAGCGTGGTTTATAACCAAAAGAGGTTTAACTTTTTTCAGAAATTAACCAAAAATAAAAAAATATGACTAAATACTTTATATGAAAAGTCGTTTGTAGAAATCAAAAGAATGTGCGTAATGATGAAACATTAAAAAGATCATTCCAGAACTGGATACAAACCAGATAAATGTAAACACCGAGACCACTAAATAAACAAAATTGATGAAAAGAATAGCAAAGAAAAGTGTAGTTCAAACACTTGGGAAGGCATTCCAATCAGATAACAATCTAATGTCACTCTTTTCAGAAAAGCGAGTCTGTGCCTGGACATCTACAGTCTCAAAACGTCAACATTAATCATATATTACCAGCTATAAAACAACTTACAAGTTATCTACACATCAAACGCTTCTTTCTGGGGAGGATACAATATTACCACTAATAAGCCATCCATGTTTAGAAGGCAACTAAAGAGGGGCGTGCATGAGGATGGCAACTTGGCCACATCAAACAAGCTGCTATAGAAACTGCTACTGCAATAGTGCATATAGTGTTTTACGAGGGATGTTTGTTTAGAATGTTCAGCAGTGGTGGATTATGATTCGTGACAAGAACAAAGCAAATAAATGAAAAAATCAAACAACGGAATATACAGCGTGAAATGTTAACATGAAAACATGTCCAGAACTAACACAGTTCACAAATTGCACCCAATTAAAACGTGAATTAAAGTTGTGGTAAAAAGCCCAGAATTTAATGTCATGTATAATTTAAAAAAAACACAACACATTTGAATAAAGGTTGAAAATTTGAAACAATTTACAAGTTATATGCAGATCAAACGTTAGAAAAACGTTAAAACCTAAACATTAAAAACAGAAACACAGAACTACGGACTGTTAAAAAAAGTTACAGACATTTCAAACACTAATAACAGTTTCGTACAAACCGATAATTAAATCATGTGTGAAAATAATGTTTATTTAATATTCTTAGAGATCTAAAACTAAAACAGTTTACAAGTTTAAAATACTCAACACAAAATTAAACTTTACGAAAACTAAATATTTTAAAACACTTTATATCGATAGGAAGAGGTCACATGTTTATAAAGCGGTCTCATGACTCACTTACATTTGATCGAACACTAGTATTAGCTAAGTTGTTGTTTGTTTGTTTTTTTATCGCAGGGTATAACACAAACTAGTGTGCACACTGCGCTGACACTATTGAAACACGTGGCAGTTTTTTAGCATTCCAATAAATGCATATAGCGATAACGATAAGCTCCTAATGACAGTTGAAACAAGTTTTTAGTAACGTTAATATAAAACAGTCAACGGTTAAATAATGGCTGTAGGATGTCTGCAACTAAAGACTGACTTCACCATTTGTATACACCTGATAAAGGGCTAAAGTTATTGCTCTAGACGCCTATAGTTTCTGCAGGGTGAGGTAGCAGACCCTTCTTAGTTGCATCGTACGACTGGCAGGTTAAAGTGTTGGTACCCTGTTTCCCTTTCTGTTGGTACCCTGTTTCCCTTTCTGAACCCGCTTATAAATTACTAAAACTTTCAAAAACTACAATGTACAAACTTACCTGAATAATTGTTCATCTCCCTCCTCTACCCCAACCATCCCCCACCTCTCCCCTTCCCCCATTTCCCCCAAGGGCACTCCTATTGCAGAAGACCACCGTAATAATTGTATGTTTAAAACAGTAAAAGGATAACCCGATCGCTGTTCGATTGCTAGGTGCAACATGGACAGCAAAAAAGGGTAATGCGCATATAATAATAAACATCAATACGCAAAGTGATGTATTACATACAAAAGAATAAAAATAAATCTAATGGATACAAAAACACACCAATAGAAGTAAGATCAAGGAACTATATCCACACATACTATATCGGCCTTGGATCAACTCCACGAAGAATGGAAGATTTAACTAAAAGCAATACCCTAATTGATTTAATTTAAGAGTAAATCTTGACTTTTTTAAAACATAGGATAAAGCAAAAGGTGAAGAAGAAAAAAACATACGATGGGACAAAGTAAGAATAAATTTCGTAATTAAGAAAAAGAAGAGAAAAATGGAGTAGTTGGGAGAGGAAGAAGAAGACTAAGAAGACTAAGAATACGAAGAAGAAGAAGAAGAAGAAGAAGAAGAAGAAGAAAAAGAAGAAGACGACGAAGAAGAAGATGAAGACGAAGAAAAATAAGCGGAAGAAGAAGAGTTTGAAGAAAAAGCAGAAGGAAGAACAGAAGAAGAATAGGAAGACGAAAAAGAAAAAGCAGCAGCAGAAGAAGAAGAAGAATACGAAAAAGAAAATACGAGAAAAAGACGAAATAGTCGAAGAAGACGTAAAAGTAGAAGAAGATGAACAAGGAGAAGAAGAAGAAGATAAAAAAGAAGAAAAAGAAGAAGACAGAAGATGAGAAAGAAAAAGATGTAGAAGATGACGAATAAGAAGACGTAGAAGAAGAAGAAAAAGAAGATGAAGAAGAAGACAAAGAAGACGAAGAAGAAGAAGAAGCCGTAGAAGAAGGAAAAGAGAAAGAAGAAGAATAATAAAAAGATGAAGAAGAAGGAAAAGAGAAAGAAGAAGAATAATAAAAAGAAGAAGAAGAAGAAAGAAGATGCAATATATAAGAGGACTAAATAAGCGTGAGGTTAGGATTAGGAATATATATATGTTGTTTGACGTCCAACGGGTTTTCCTTAATTATTTATCTAACGCATTCATTATGTGTTTTTAATTCTTCTATCATACATTAACTACACACAATCTGATATTTTCAGAGATAAATCACATTTGTCTTCAGTGTTTCGCCCTCCTTGCTGTGCAGATATCTAATGTGTATTTTGCAAGCCACGATTTTATTTCGTGTCTAATAACCGATATGTACTACGTTTTTAACCCATTTGCTGTAGGGATCTGAAAATAGTGCAAAGACTAGTGACTCAGCAACACATTAAGCATATCGTATAGGCGTCTAGTCAGGAATGACATTTGGGGCCTGATGCTCAATCACTTAGCAATTATTAGCTGCACTAACAAGAAAGGACCTTTCCACACTGAGGTTAAGAGGAGCCACGACGTTAGTTATTAGTGCGCTTGTATTGGTAAAATTTGAGTTAGTGATAACTGATAGGGAAGGCGCAAGGTTTCACAATACGAATGTACTTTGTCAAGAAACAGTGAGCGTTTAAATCTCGCACGTTTCAAAAGATTCAAAGGACGTTATAGTGGCGCCAAGTCATATCAAAGTCGGACGATACATACAGAAGTGTGTACGCGCTTGGATTGTATAAAAAGCTACTAAAAAGTAAGCTGTCTGAGCAACAATTTAAAAGGTTAAGTAATTCGTTCAAAATAATTGCCGGCATAAGAGCAAAGATGAGGTGTCGATCCATCATGCAAAGACGCATCAGACCAATCACCCGTTTGCCTGCACACTCGATTGCAAGTACATACAAAACAGGACCTCTTTACCTCTATGGGTTGAAGAGGAGCAACTAAGAAATAATAAGTTGATTAGGAACCAGATAAAGAAGTCGAAAGAAAGCGATGCCGATATTCAAATGTTATTATATGAACTATGTCATCTGAAATTACAGTCATGAACCAGATATGGTGCACCACACAAAAGTATATCTGCAGAACGAGCAAAGTGGATTGAGTTTGTTGCTGGTCTTAATAGCACCATTAAACGTGATGAACTTCAAGAAGACATCGAGTAAAAACACAAGACCAAGGAGATATATTAATATAGGACTCTGTGCAAGTCGGTCTGACTACTTAGCTGCCCTTACATATTATAAATTCAAAGATAGCTTTAGCAGGCAATTCAAAATATGTACTAATAGCAAGCGACCACTGCAAGCTAAACGATTCCTCTACACTGTATGCTTGTGTATATATGAACAGAAAATTATTTCTCCGTGCATTAATGTTTATGTGACGCGTACAAATGCTGAGCTGTACATTTGTTATTAATAACTACTGGCCTACCCCAATTTAGCGACGTAGATTGGTGGCAAAACAAAAAAAAAATAGAACATTCATTAGGGCGTGTTTTCCAATTACTGAGGTGCGTAGGGAGGATTTATACGGCTGAGGAATACAGATCGCTTGCCCCGACAATCACCGCCCAGTTGATACCCAGTTGATATTCTGAGTTTTTAAGACACTCGGTGTAAAAAGAGGGGGTAGGCTGTTGCTTGCGTTCAAGGGAGGCGACGGGTAATCAGGATCGGATTAAACAAACTCATCAAAACTAGAACTCACATTCTCGTCCTTCTCCTGGAAACATACTATGGCACACAACAGTCTGGTCAACGAGGTGGGGAAAGACACTGGAGTCCTCATTGTGGTAAGCTTAATGGGGAATCTCACATTGCCCTACAGACACGAGGACCCCAGTCTTCCTCGAGCACGTCTCAGAATGTGATAAGAATCACTGTAACCCGCTACAAACGAAACGTTGAAGAGAGTTAACCGAACCAGCACGAGTAGTTTCGAACACCAACAACAACAGAGTCACCCAAACTGTGTCAAAACAACAACACAAACAAACAAATAGAATAAAACTCAAAACAAGCAAATGGCTGGATGTCTTCAATAAATCGTTGTTTAAAGGTAGTCAGAAGAGAGATACTGCTGTAGGGCATGGCGTAGAAAGACTTCATTTCCCTATGTCATGTGTTGTTCGGATTCTTGCATAGTTGTCTTGCTTAAAAAATATAGAAAATACCTATACACATATATATGCATATATATATAAATACATACATATGTATATATGCACTCGTGTATATATATCTTCTATACTATATATATATATATATATATATATATATATATATATATATATATATATATATATACACACACATACATAGACACACACACACACATACATATATATATATATATATATATATATATATATATATATATATATATATATATATAAAATTTACAATACATATATTTTCACCCAATTCATTTTACGGAAACCTTCAAAAACATAACCTGTCATGTAAAATTGTACACATGTGTATATTAGCAAACATGTATTATCGCATAATTCCATTTTCTTACAAGACTTTACTTTTCAGATGTACGGCCGTATTCTCTGTAATAAATGCGTTTTCATTTGTTAACCATTCTAGCTGGATATTTACTCCGTGCCAAAGCTGAGCGTTATCTGTTAGCGAGGCCCATTAAAACTCTCATGGACCGTTTTGATCATGGCTACTGGAGTGGTTTATCAGGTCTGCCCAGGCAATAACTTATTAATTATCTTTTCACGGTGAAATTTGAAACTACCGTAGACATTAGTAAATTATGATATATGTATGTATGTACGTACTTACGTACATATGCGTGTATGTATGCATGCCTGTATGTATGTATGTATGTATGTATGTATGTATGTATGTATGTATGTATGTATGTATGTATGTGTGTATGTATGCATGTATGTATGTACGTATGTATGTATGTATGTATATATGTATGCATGTATGTATGTATGCATGTATGTATGAATGCATTAATGTATGTATGCATGTATGTATGTATGTATGTACGTATGTGTGTGTGTTTGTGTTTGTGTGTAAGTAAGTATGTATGTATGCATGCATGTATGTTTGTATGTAAGTGTGTATGTATGTATGTGTATATGTATGTATATATGTATGTATGTATGTATGTGTGTATGTTCATGCAAGACATACACAGAGAATTAACCGCTTTCGCACAACTAGCCTTACATGTATACCTGGAATTCGTTGGCAGGACCATGCTACCGACACTGAGGTCCTGAAGAGAGCAGACAAGCCAAGCATGCATGCATCGCTGCAGGGGACAGCTGAGATGGGCTAGGTATCCTGTGCACATGCCAGACCCAAGAATGGTGAAGAACCTCATGAACCATGAGCTTAGAGAAGGCTGGCGAAAAGAAGATCGCCCACAAAATAATTTAAAGGACAGCCTGAATGATACTCAGAGATGCTGTCACAGAGATAAAGACAACTTAAAGATTATCGCGGAAAAAAGATCGAACTAAAGAAATGCAGCAAACATGGTAGTTCCTTAACTGGAGAATCACTGTATGCAGACTGCACAAACCAAACGCCTGATCCGGAAAGAATGAGCAGCAGGCCACCTTAACCGGCAGCAGAAAACCTAGTTTAGAAAATAAGCAAGACGACATCACGTTCCCGCATTGGACTGATAAACCATAGACGGTCCAGCAGACATGGGCAGAATCATGACAGCCAGTGCAGAAGCAATGCAAATCATAACCATAATCATAATCATATATATATATACATATATATATATATATATATATATATATATATATATATATATATATATATATATATATATATATATACACATTTATACGAGACGTGTTCAAATGAAACCGGACCTAACTGCACCAAGTGAACATACGTACGATGCGCATGTTGGCGTCACTTTCGGTGTAAACAGCACATACCATTCGTCAAGTTTGAAAATGTCATTATCTTCGACTCATAGATTCCTCAGCAGACCGTTGAAAACATGGCTGGTGTGATACGGAATCAGTCCAGAGTTGATCAGCGAGCGGTGGCCGGGTTCTTAACAGATGAAGTATGTCGACAAGCTGATTTTCTTCGTTGAATGCAGGCAGTGTAGTGTGGGAAAAGTTTTACGAAAACGGCAGTGAAAAACTGGACAACGATATTTAAAGAATGACGTGAGAGCACGTCAGGAGCATATTACTGCGTCAGAAGATGTCATCGCCAAAATTGAGGCAGAAATTGGGGTTGACCGTCGCCGGAGATTACGTTCTTCACACTTTTGTCACGATACACTGCCTTCATTCTACGATGAATGTAACTTGGTCGACTTATTCAGTTCTTAGAAACCAAATCACAGCTCGGTGATCAACTCTGGACGGATTCTGTAGCACACCCGCCATGTTTTCAACGGTCTGCTGAGGAAACTATGAGTCGGAGGATAATGACCATTTGCTTTGGTGTTTGGTATATGCTGTTTACACCAGAAGTGACGTCACCATGCGCATCGTACAAATGTTCACTTATTGGAGCTTGGTACGGTTTCATTTGAACCCGCATCGTGTATATATATATATATATTTATATATATTAAATAAAAATAATAGTAATGATCGCGGTAGTCTCTTTGACTATGCAGTTGTAGTGGATGAATTGAAATTGTACAAGACCTTAGGCTTACGGAATAGGATGATTTCATAAAAAATGTTGGCCTTTGATGATGTGTAAGCTTTTGTTTTAGGTTAGGTCTTCGGCGTTAAGAGTTGGTGTAAATCAGAGAGAAACACATTTGTTAGGATCTAGACGCCACGTCAGGAGCGTCATCAATGAGCCAGCCGTACTGGTGGATGAAGAATACCTGCTAGGGTTGTGCAACATGCCGGATGAAGTAGGTCAATTGTTATTGAAAATCTAAATTCTAAATGCACACATTTTAATAATTTTTGAAAGCAATTTTTCCTTAGTTCTGCTAGTCCTTATTTGCCTTATGTCTCTAGAAGATGGCCATGAACATATCTCGTGGTGTTGATGCTGAAGTACTGCTGGTCTGCGGCTTTTTGTAGGACTTCAGTGACAGTCAATTCTCGTTGTACATCATTTTGTCCCATGCATTTGTTATTGCATTGCGGATCGACATTAATTGTTCAAAATATTAATTAAACTACTTTCTGTACCACTGTATAAGGACGAGAACACTTTCAATAATGTACAATTTGCTTCATAATTACGTCTTAGGCATGTTAGATGCCGATAATGCAGCCTTTTTAACAGAATTAAAATATATATTTATGTATTTTGTGCAACAACTGGAACATAATAGTAAAACAATAACACAAATAATAATAATAATAAACAAAAGTTGTTAATGGACAGCACAATGTAATACCGTCAACACCATGAAACGTGGATTTACTTAGAATTTGGGTTAAAGTTGCTTCAGATTCAAATGTTCAAGGGGATCAAGATGCTGAGCAGCGCATGATCTGCAGTAGTCAGCGACCCATAGCTGACTGGTAGCGTCAGAGTCAGCGAACCATAGCTGCTACACCTCCACGCGGTGATCCTGGATAACAGGCTGCAGCAGGGCAGACTGGCTAAGGAGAAAGGATCGGAGAGGGAATGCTAACCCGGTACTCAAAACATGCTTGCTGAAGTCGGATGTGTTGGACCGAAAAGTGCAAATATCGCTGCCAAGCTGTTAACTACAACACAACGCATTCCGTTCTCTGGACTACATTCTGCTACTTACCCCTTCAGGGTTTGGTAGTGGGAGATTGAGAACGGACGAAGAAGAAGAAGAAGAAGAAGAAGAAGAAGAAGAAGAAGAAGAAGAAGAAGAAGAAATGCTCAAGGCAAATGATTTTACCTATACATTTCTCATATTTTCTAACTTTGTGAGTCAATACTTAGTTACGTGAACAAAATATATTAAGTAATCACATACTTTGATTCACCGAGTGGCTAGAACAGCTGCTGTGTAACATGACTCCGACAATCTGACCTTAAAAGCTGGATGAATGAGATGGAATTACGTGAAAACATATTATATGTTGATAGAGGATAGGCGCGATTGGGTAAATTATGCGAGTTAAAACGACACTGGTCCCGAAATATTAGGCTCAATACCAACATTTCTAGGCTTCATCACGATCTGGCGCCTAGAATATGTCGTGCCTTGGTATAAATAGAGGGAAATGAAGTCCCTAGAGCAGATACATCATTCGTTGATTACATGTTTGAATACGTTGTGAAAGAAGGGCTTAGTTGGTGGAGTCGTTTGATTGTCGGTCTTATGACTACGAGAACGTGTGTTCAAAACCACAGTAAGGAATTAGTTGTATTTCTTAAAATCAATAACTAACACGTACATCGTGCGAAAACTGCTAGAGCTGGATGCCTTTATTCTTAAGCTTTATAAAAAAACTTTCTGTTGACTCCAGACATTGGAAGTATCGCGTGATAGTAGTTTCATAAAATAATATAAGGTCCCAAGGTCAGACGGAGCGTACTTCGTTAGAAACGTGCAGCAAGTGCACCTTGGAATCGATTCTGTTACAGCTGTCTGGCTAGCGGGGTTGGAATCGTAGTTATGATGTCTGCAGAGTTGACTCTACTGATAATCCTACAGTTACACTACAGCGAGGAGGTCCCATGACTACGTTCCTCAGTACCTTACAGGATTTCAGAAGAGCCACTAATTACAACTTTCCATCAGAGGAAGTTAGTCATCGTCAAATATCTCATTCGAGAAGCTGTGGACAGCAACAACGTAATGCTATGTCATCTTATAATGTGTGGGATAACATATGATAACAACCAATATATCGTGAGTTTTGGCAGAATAAGGCGGGAGGGATCGGAAACACTAAGAAAGAAGCCCAACAGTATAACTAGAAATGCGTTGAATTGGAAATTACAGAGAAAAAGAAGTAAAAAGGTGAACAATACCTTGCCCTACCCAGTAGAAGAGGAAGTCGGTTCTATTGAAGTCTCGTGAGCGCACCTCAAGAAGAGGGAATACAGGAACCTTGAATACAAGAAGGTGAAATACAAGAAGGGGGAATAAAATAAGGTGGAATACAAGAAGGTGGAACTCAAGAAGGTGGAATATAAGAAAGTGGAATACAAGAAGGTGGAATACAAGAAGGTGGGATATAAGAAGGTGGGATATAAGAAAGGAGAATACAAGAAGGTGGCACAAAATAGAATCAGACCGAGAGCAATTTTTGCAGCTTTTCCGCAAGAGAACCTGACCGGTGGCACGGCTCACAAATCATTATTGCATGTTCTATGATTCTTGAACCATCAAGGTCGTACCTGTTTGGTAGTAAACGCATTCAAATATATGCTGAAGTCAGGTGCATTGTGTCTTAGGGCGTACACATATCAGGACGTATAATACCTTGGGACACAAGGGTAACTACGAAACGCTACCTATATCTTAGTGACGTAAAAGTGATACAAGCAAATGTATTTTTCATTCAATAAAGAATCATATGGCCACCACTGTTTTGGTAACTCTTACAGGAAGTCTGCGCTTGTACCAGGGTGCAGCTAGAGTAGTTATCCCACATTAACGGGACTGATTTCCTCATTGTTGATCACTGGATCTTTTGCTCAGGGCAATACACTAATCCCCCACCCCTCCTCCTCTTTGCAAAAATACAGATTAAGTGATTTGTGACAAGAAACTTCATCGTGTAAAACAAGGTGTAGGCAGGTTACCACTGCTTGAGCTCACACCCTACATTGACGTAGACTTCCTGCAAGGAATTGTGCTAAATGATGGATGTGTTCATTGTAAGGAGCTTGTTATATGCTCAATAAATATATGCTCAAGAGTTGCAAACAAAAAAAGAAAGAAATACAAAAAGAAAGAAAACAATAGAGCGAAAGCAGGAAATAACATTACCAAAAGAAAGGAAAGATTATGGATTCAATAAACATAAATAAGGAAAGAGAAAAAGAAAAAGAAGACGAACATAAAAGAATTGAGAAAAACATCACCGAGAAACAAGCGAGAGATAAACACAAGAGAGAGGTGATTGAAATATATTAGCAGATTGTAATGGGAAATACAATAAAGCAGGGAAAATGGAAGTAACAGAGAGAGAGAGAGAGAGAGAGAGAGAGAAAGAGAGAGAGAAATACAGAGAGATACAGACAGATATCGAATGGAGAGTAAGAACGGACGAAATTAATAAACATTTACAAAATTATTTTAAAATTATTTCACAATAATGTAGCTACATCTGGGTGACATTGATTTTGACAAAAAACTAAATAAATTAAACAAAAAAGAAGACGTACGAAAAACAACACAATGAAAATCAACAGAAAGACGAAAGTTAGAAAACTAGAAGCCTAAGACATGAAGAAAGAAAGAAAGTCAATTACGGTAAACGGGTACAGGAATAGGCAAGATTATCCAGACGTGCCCGTAAAATAGTTCCACATTTTATCAGGACTAGAATAAATTTATTAGTGGAACGCGCAAGAAATAGCAAAAGCTTTGACATTGGTAACCCTGTTTTGTCCAGTTGCACATCAACAAAAAGTTCATAATTTCACAAGACACAGTTTTAGATAAAGTCTATCCTCTCGACAAGAGTTTGAAAAGAATAGGACAACTGCAACATTCCAAGCACGGTGTTAATGCTTATTAAACGGGAATGAGCATAGGATTTGCTAAATCTTCGAGACAAACCAAGGAAATTTAAATTATGACTTGTAAACGGGTCAGAGGTCGTGTCGATTGTATACTTATCCTAGATATTCTATGCTTGATGGCATTGACGGAGATGTTATAACGACATTTACACCTGTTTAGTGATATAAAGGGATACTTTCTGACTGTTTAAACACCTTTGAATAGTAACATGAACACATATGTTTAGTAACATATACACCAATGTGTAGTAACATATACACCTATGTGTAGTAACATATACACCAATGTTTAGTAACATATACATCTACGTTTAGTAACATATACACTACTATCCGATATGCAAGACTGTACATATGAAAGAAGAATAAACGTTTATTGTTTATAAAGTGTACGCGTTCTGGGTCATCCGATGCAGTTATGTCCTAGTACTCCAATTTTTTTAATGTTTTCCTGGAGAATCTTACTCCAGGCATGTTTCGATCTCGAATATATATATATATATATATATATATATATATATATATATATATATATATATATATATATATATATATATATATATACCGGAAACATAGACTGTCTGTTAGTAATATCAGCGTGTTTCATTAATGACGTCCATACCTCCCGTCGTGTTCCTCTGTTATCGGTTCGTTTCATTTATGGTGTAACTACCTCGCGTCGTGTTCCTCTGATATTTGTCTGTTTGTTTTCAACATGTGTAACAATCTTAACGTATCATTTCAATCCTTCTATTCTGTACTTGCTGCCATTTATGAAAGCATATATATCTTTGATTGTGGTTTTGTTGTTCTTGTTTTATAGCAATACAATTTAACAGATTTTACATGACAATTACAAATTTCTGTTCTTCTATAGAACATAAATTATTTTAATTGCCCAAGTTACCCAACGTAATGAAAGCCCCTCTCGCCATATGTAATCTAATCGTAAATTAACCTTATGTACGCCTATTAATATTGTGAAAATCTGATAGTACTCTGGCAACATCAATAATGTGCCACTACCGTTGGACAATTAACAGAAATCCTGTTTACACAAAGTCATTCAGTGTTCTATCAATCATGGTTTAAATAATATTATGTTCGACATCAAGGTAATACCAGCCCTAAACACAACCATATTTAGTCGCCATTTCAATCAATGACAATCGGACATCTTTCAGCCTAAGCCATGTCTTTAACATATACACGTGTGAAGTATTCTTTGTTCTGAGTCATCACTGCCAGCTTTCTTCAAGTCTTTGTCGATCTCCAGCATTCTTCTCCATATATTTATCTCTAATTCTTTTACGTGTGTTTTGACTTCCTCTATTTATATTTCACATTTATTTTTTGGGGCCACTGTACTTATCTTCTAAGTGTTATTTTCTGCTAACAATGTCTCTTCTACATGCATAATGATCCCTCTATTTATCTTCTCCGTGTATGCTTCAGGCTTCCTAAATTTATCATATCATTGTATGTTTGAAGCGTTTTCTATTTCTGTTCTCTTTGAGATTCAATGTCATAAATTATCTCGTAATGTTATCCGTTGGTTTCCTTAAGATGTGTACTATCCAACACTAGTATCCTCTCTTTAGCATCCGTACCATTGTTCTGTGTCTGGTTGTTAACTACAGCTCCATATTAGTGATCTTAGTTTACCATTTCAATCCTTCTATACTGTGCACACAAAGTGTATCTTTCTGGGTTTTTGTTTTGTTTTTGCTGTTCGTAATTAACTTCCATATAATAATTCCAAGTGTACATTAGTTTGCAAACATTTGTGATCCTTGTCTTGTTTCATTACCTTTTGCTCATGTAGTTCGTTAATATGATCAAAGCCTTTTGTAGTCTGCATTGTTATCTTTATCAGTCCCACCTGCTTTTCTTATGTTTCTACGAAGATATAAGAAGGATCCCACACCTAGCTAAAGTATGTCTCACATCACATTGTGATTGCTGTTAGTTGAATTTATTCTCATAAAATGTCGCTTTTATTTTCTTGTGTAGTTTCAGTCCTAATTCCTCTGGTCTCTCATCAAAGATAACTAAATTGCCTGGCATCTAATTCCAGCACACGTAGACCAGATTATCAGCAGACTCCAGGTCATCTATTTCTTTTGTCTTATTCTTAACACGTAGATTATAGTAAAGCTTGTGCCATAGCAGACATTGTTGTCAGGGACGAAGTCTTAGAGACTTCCTTGTTAGAGACCCTGGCTTTTTATTATTAATGATTGTCAGTTGCCTTTCACGCTGCCTATTTTCCCTAACATCTAGTTATGTTATACGACCATTGCTCATTTAGACTGGGACTCAATAAAGTGGACTGTCTTTCTCAGGGTCTCAATACCGTCGTACAGTTTCTTCTTGAGGAAAGAGGTGTAGGCCACATTCTTCTCCTCATATCTGTGTACTAGGGGCAGGCCTGAAGAACATGTGCTGTTTTAGTGTCTGGTAGATCGCAGTAACAACGACTGGTGGTACTATCTTGACATTTGTGTACATGTAGTGTGCACAGGTAGTGTGTACAGGTAGTGTGTACAGGTAGTGTCTTATTCTTTTGTGACCAATTCTAAGACGAAGTGTGATAACCTGTTTTCAAAATCTAAACCAGATATTCATTTACAGCTGGTAGAATGGGCGTGCAGGTAACGAGGGTTAAACCATTTGACTTTACCACTCATTTGCGTGGACGCTGGAGTATTACGGTGCATGATCCCATTCTGTTCTCCCCATCAAAGACCCATGGATCGACACTAAACGTTTGACGTAAAAATACTTTTAACTTTTCTTTTATTTCAGTCTCTCAATCTTAGCGTTTATTGGGGAAACCCCCAAAGCCAAGCACATTTGAGAACTAGGGCCTACCAACTTGCGAAAAGTGATTTCCTCAGGTGTGGGGTTGATTCCTAGTTACCGGGACGGTGAACTGTAAATTTCGAGTCCCAATCCTTGCCGTCTTTCCCGTGTCACGTAGCTTTGTAAAAGAAGATTCTCCTGAGAACCCTATACGATCCTCTAGTATTTCCAACACTGGAAACGCCTTGAGGGTTAATTTACCCCTGATTAACGGAGAAACCGCGCAAATTTATTGGCGTGCCATCACTCCAAAGAATAAGCCACTTTTCGCAGGCGTCAACAGGTGGAGTGCGGACTGGGCAGGTCATAGGAGATTTTCATTTATCCCTGGAAAGCACAATTAGCTTCACTGTCAGGGTATTTCCCTATACTTCATCGGCGAAATTGTTATTTAGTAAAGCATTAGCATTACACACTCATGTGGAGACTGCATGGGCAAGTGGCTTTTGTTTCTCTTATGAGCAGTGCCAGAATTATCCCTCAAGTTGTCCTTGGCTTGAAGTAAAGTTGAATCCCTGTTTATTAAAAATGTTATTTTAGAAACAACATTTAGGGACCCCAAATGACGCCTCTGCAGTTTTGGAGCAAAAGGCCACAGCCTAGTCAGTCTATTGGGAAATCCGACACTGCTTATAAATCTCCCATGCGGACCTCAGCAATTAGAACACGCGATGCAATAATAGCATATTAGCAACTATTCAATGACCGACAGTCCACATGGGTCCTGTAGCTAAGTATCTTATCATGTCTTTTTTATGTATTCATGTCTCTTTGTGATGTGTTCATCTCGTCTTTCATGATGTGTTGGCTCTTATGTGTATTGTCTGTTGTTCCTTATCAAAATCTTGTGTGCGTGCTTTGGGTTTCGGTTTTGTTTCTGTTCCAGAAAGGAATTTAACTACATTTATCCACGTTGTTATGCACGGTCATAGTAGTACAGCTTCTTCAAGTAGACCGATTTGTAAATGGGTATCTGACGAAGTCAGGGAACAATTTTGGAGCGGCCGCTGGAACGAGGAGTTCGTGCTCTGTCGTCGATATATTCAGCAATGACAGAGACTGAGCGAATATAGGGGCGCCCTTGTGCATTGAAGTCGGTTATATGAGCCCTCACTTAGTATTTTTGGTTTCCTTTTATACAGCAATCTTCATTTAGGGAAAAGCTCGGTCATTTTATACAGCAATCTTCATTTAGAGAAAAGCTCGGTCTTTTTATACACCAATCTTCATTTAGGGAAAAACTCGGTCATTTTATACAGCAATCTTCATTTAGGGAAAAGCTCGGTCATTTCAACAACATAATTAATCTTTGTGGAATCCTGAACGCATTCCAGAGAAGAAAAGATTGGGTATACGTCGGTGTCTGTTGTTAATTCTACTAAAGAAAGATGTCCATTGGATTAGCAACTTCATCATACAAAGTAAGCTGCTAATGAAAACACTACTGCCATGATTTGGAGAAGCTTTCCTGCATTACAAAACCTACACAGCTGACTCAATTTCCTTAGACATGAAGATAATGTGAGGTAGTTACGTAGGCTTCGTTCATATTCTATCTTCAAGTCCGCATCTAGTAAGACTTATTCATGTTTTAATACAATCTACGTTTTGCATGGAGTCAATTGTAAGGGGAAGAGTTGCTTGCAATCAATAACACATTGTCGTCATGCGCCGTCAAACACATTGAGCAACGCTGACAGTCTTCTGATCATGTCACGCCAATGTCCTCTGTTAGTCAGTCCAGTGACTGGTGTTGAAGCCGTCTGATCATGTCACGCCAATGTCCTCTGTTAGTCAGTCCAGTGACTGGTGTTGAAGCCGTCTGATCATGTCACGCCAATGTCCTCTGTTAGTCAGTCCAGTGACTGGTGTTGAAGCCGTCTGATCATGTCACGCCAATGTCCTCTGTTAGTCAGTCCAGTGACTGGTGTTGAAGTCCTCTGATCATGTCACGCCACTGTCCTCTGTTAGTCAGTCCAGTGACTGGTGTTGAAGTCCTCTGATCATGTCACGCCACTGTCCTCTGTTAGTCAGTCCAGTGACTGGTGTTGAAGTCCTCTGATCATGTCACGCCACTGTCCTCTGTTAGTCAGTCCAGTGACTGGTGTTGAAGCCGTCTGATCATGTCACGCCAATGTCCTCTGTTAGTCAGTCCAGTGACTGGTGTTGAAGTCCTCTGATCATGTTACGCCAATGTCCTCTGTTAGTCAGTCCAGTGACTGGTGTTGAAGTCCTCTGATCATGTCACGCCAATGTCCTCTGTTAGTCAGTCCAGTGACTGGTGTTGAAGCCGTCTGATCATGTCACGCCAATGTCCTCTGTTAGTCAGTTCAGTGACTGGTGTTGAAGTCCTCTGATCATGTCACGCCAATGTCCTCTGTTAGTCAGTCCAGTGACTGGTGTTGAAGTCCTCTGATCATGTCACGCCAATGTCCTCTGTTAGTCAGTCCAGTGACTGGTGTTGAAGTCCTCTGATCATGTCACGCCAATGTCCTCTGTTAGTCAGTACGGTGCCTGGTGTTGAAGTCTTCTGATCATGTCACGCAAATGTCCTCTGTTAGTCAATCCGGTGACTGATGTTGAAGTCTTCTGATCATGTCACGCCAATGTCCTCTGTTAGTTAGTCCGGTGACAGGTGTTGAGGTCTTCTGATCATGTCACACAAATGTCCTCTGTTCCCAGGAGATCCACCCAGCTCAATTTAAGTCTGCACCCCTTATTTTCTGCAAGCCTGTAATATCATTGTTTCTTGGACGCCCCTTCTTCTATTTTCCCGAATGTTATCTTCTAGTAATTTTAAACATATCCATCCATGTCTCATGTTATGGCTTCGACATGACAATCTACCTTTCTTTATACTGGTCATTAGTTGTCAATGTGACCCTATATTGGTAAGTACTTGTTCAATTGCCTTTTTTCTGTACTTTTTGCATCCTGCGATAACATCACATTAGAAACACTACTAACATTTATTTATTCCTTTATGTTTAAAATCCATGTTTTAGACTCGTACAATGCCACGACCAGATATGTACAGCGACCATTCTTTTCCGAAACTCTATATTATTTGTTGTAAGAACTTTTTTGTTCCTCGCAGAATGTTTTTTTTTTGCTACTGTAATTCTAGTTATTATTTGAATATCACAGCGGGGATTGTCTGTAATAATTTGTCCCAAATATGAAAACGTCTCTTCTTGTACAGTAATATGTACTTCTAAGCTGATATTTAATCTGTAAGTTTACCATCGGTTTTGTTTTACTACCATTTATCCTCATACCAAAAGTTGTGGCTGCATGGTTGTTTTCTGATGAAACTTAAATTCGTGCTTGATAATTTTTTTTCCTAAATTTGCGTAATATTTACTATTTTTTTCGTGTGTTTTCTCAAATTCGCGTTTGATAACTATATTTTATATTCTTGAATGGGTAGCTCATGAGCTGCAGCGGTTAATGACCCACATATGACTGCTATCAGAAAGGCAAGCGAATCAGAGCTGCCAAGACCCTTCTACACCTCCACGCGGTGATCTTGGATAACTGGCTGCAACATATCATACTAGCTAGAGAGAAGGAATCGAAGAATGACTGCTAACTCGGAACTTAAAAAATGTCGTTCTGACGTCGGATGTGTTGGACAAAAGGTACAAATATAGCAGTCAATCTGTAAACTATGACACAACACATTCGGTTGTCTGGACTACATTCTGCTATGGGAAAACACTTTTCAGGGCTTGGTAGTAGGGCATTGAGAACGAATGAAACCAAGAGAAGATATTAAATGTCTGTGATTGTAACTATTTTAGCGCGTATACCGAAATTCACGTTTGATAACTGTTTCTTAACGCGGGCATATAATTCATATATTACAGCTATTTTTAGAGTGTATACTTATATTTGCGTATCTATAACTACTTTTATTGCGACAAGTTATATTCGTGTATTTTTATCTATTTGATAACACGTTAAATTAAATTCGCGTGAGATAACAGTAAATAAAGTCCGACTATTCCTGTACTGGGTGTATGGGTCGCTGTTACATTTCCTCTCGCTAGTTGTTGGTATTCTTGTTCTTGGCGCTGTCACTGGTTTGTCCTGCTACCTAATAACTGTAGTTTCTGCTGTCGGGGATGAAGAGTTGGATAATTGTGCAAGTCTCAATTTGAGTGAAGAGAAATTCTTCCTTGTTTTGTTTTCTGTAACTGTAAATCTGAGTGAATTAAAAATCCATTATTGCAAACGCATTCAAAGTGCTTGACAAATGATTAATGTACAGCAGATGTGTTATTATTCGTTTGATAGTAACATAATAAGATATAAGACTGTCACGACCGGGATGTGAACCTTGTTTCTTTATAAAGTCATTGTATACTTCTTATATTTTGACTCTTTATGATCAAATAGGTAGCGGTTGTAAGAAGCGGTGTTCTGTAAAGGATATGCTACTTACTTTTTGATACCACATGGTAGAAGAAAAGCGTTTAAGAAAAAGAATGTATTTTGGGATCTGTATCCTAATACTGATACATGTCGCTTTCAGCCATTCTTCCTTATTATGATTTGATGTGTCGCTTTAAGAAAGATGTTCGTTCTAATAACAAAGAACACAATATACTATTAAGATGTTTATGCTCACCGCTGGGATCCACCGACTGGGTGTTTGTAGGGCCGAGGATTAAATGCAACCTGTCTGTACAGTCGTCACGTAGTTTGGAGAATAGGTTTACAGTCTTGTTAAACGTATGTGGTGCCACGGTTTTTAACCTGTGACCCATCGATCAGGAGACAAGTCTCCAAACTGCTAGAACCACCTGATTCTCACAAAAATAAGAACTTACTAAAATCAGGCTTGTGTGAATCAAGTGTGTGACCATGTTGAGGTTTACAGTATTATAAGAGCTTTATAAATAGCCACAGAAGGGTTATTACCTATATAAAAGTGGCACATATTGGACTTGATAAACAGCCGCAGTAGTCATAATATCTATAAAAAAGTAACACATATTAGACTTTATAAATGGTTGTCTGTTTCATGGTTATATTACCAACTGATGAAATAGATAATCAGTAACTGATGCCGTTCAGTATTGAAACTACCCAGGTGTCTTGCCATAACGGATCAGGAGTGTGTACAACCAACGAGCTATGTGAACCATTTGTATCTATCCATGCTCTTCGCCATTTGCTGATCAAGACATGGTACCTATTGGTCAGTCCACTGGTTTCGTGTTGTCGATTCTGCGTGACATAACATAACATAAGAGCCATAAACCCTGACGCGCGATCATAAATCGATTATAAATAAAAATGAACCCGCTGATTGCCATTTCCCATAAGCTGGCTGATGGCTTGCTGTTGCTCCCCGTTGAGTTCATGTGGTGCTCGTGATAGAAGCTTGTGGCTTTCGGATAATAGGTAGGAAAATAAAACAGTAATTGAGTTTTAAAAAAACAGAGATCACAAACACATACTGCCCGCCAAGTCTTATTACATGTCCTGTAGCGTGGGCAGTATCAACATGTGCAAAAATATGAAAGAATCACTCATGCAAGAATAAATCTAAATAATTCAAAAGAGAACCATTATAAAAAAAGATACCAACAGAGAATAGCAAAGTGAAATGTAAGATGATGGTAATGGCATGAAGTGACAGTTTCAAACAGTAAATGACAAATAGTGCTTTACAATTTACATATATAAAGTGACAGAAAAACTAAAAGCATTTGTTAAATAGGTTGTGCACATTACTTTGTGGTTGGTTGTT
The DNA here is from genome assembly GCA_036924085.1 of Ariolimax columbianus. NCBI lineage: Eukaryota > Metazoa > Mollusca > Gastropoda > Stylommatophora > Arionidae > Ariolimax > Ariolimax columbianus. The sequence goes on from JAVGWX010000002.1 coordinate 131,625,184, forward strand.
TCGACAGTGTTTCTAAGATAAACATTGTCCTTTTACTTGATCTCATGTGCCTCGTTAATCATAAAGTTGAATTCAATTAGCCTAAAAGTTGAATTCAATTAGCCTATTGTCCGTTAACTGGTCTTCAAGCGATACTGTGTCCAGTAACTTGACATCATGTGACATTTGTACGATTGTTGTTAACTGGCTGAAAGCAATACAAGGTTGTATCTGTTTTGGAAACCACAGTACAAGAAGTAAATAGTAACTAGAACATACATGGAGAAGAAAACTCGAAACAAACAGAAACGCTAGATAGACGCCCTGCAGAGAGCTGGGAAGAATGATTCTGGACAACATGAAAAATTTGGTTTGCATTTGTTGAAGTCATGTACTCTATATGGAGCTGCCATGTTGTAGGTAATTGGTTTACTGAATGCCTTAACGCAGTGTATTATTGTTGTTTAATAGTTGTCATTGTCGTAAGTAAACATATTCTTGTTTTACTAAATGTTATTGTCATGTACGGGTTTTCTTTATTTGATTTCATTGATCTAGACTGTTATATATAATAGACGTCGACGTCCACCGAGCAGACCCTTATATGCTAAATGGAAATCACTCAAAATCCACTGTTCATGTAGCTACCTGGCAGTACACACTCCTAATTATTTTGTCAACTATCCAGTTACGTTATTAAAAATTGATAACAACAAAACACACAACAATAAACGCAAAAAGAAAGCGCACTATAATTTAGTTTTGTTTTTCCCTTCATGCTGTGAGAAAACTTATGTGAATGCCAATGGCTAGGTCCTTTTTACATAAATTTCCATTTAAATTTGATATATCCTAGCTGAAGGAAAAATAAAAAGATTGTAACAAAGCAAGAAATGAAAGGAATAAGTCAGCCTCATCATTAAATGCTGCCACAGGATAAGTGACGAAAGATATGGGCATTTTGAGGTCAGCAAAGCAAGAATGTTTGTTTACCCCATCAACAATCTTGAAGACAGAGGTATCCATCTGAATTAATGCCCTAGCTCAAATATTTTTTGGCAGCTAGGCACATCCGTCATCTGGATGTTCGTGGTTCGAATCTGTATTTTATAAAACAAAATGTTCTTGTATAAGATGGTGCATATAGTGCCATCGTGATTATAACATACTTTTCGTTACGATTGTTGTTGTCACACAAAAAAATCAATTGTTCATATTAAAGTAAAAGTTAATCAATCGAAGCTACAAGATTGGCAGGCCGTATTTTTGCACATTCCCGCCAACAATGGCTGCCATCTCACGTCTTTTACCGGTTGTGTTGTTATTTGTCTTTGCTTAAGTGGTTTCACAATTTCTTTTAGTATATACACTTTCCCTCACGAAGATATTGTGTTTTTAATGGGAATTTCATTTTGTTTCTGTCTCCCAGCGGTCTCTGGGACATTACCTATATGTGTTTTATTGTCTATGTCAAAGTGAAGAAACTGAGCTGATCAAATAGGTCTGCAATGCAGTCAAGAAAGGTTCAGTAGACTACTAAATTAATTTGCTTTTATGTGGCCCTTTCCTTCAAAAAAACAAACCCACACCCAATTGGGTGGTTGTGTTATTATCGATTTGTAACACGTAACAGTTAATAAAATGTCCAAACTGCGATGATGGTATAATATAATCAGAATTACGCCCCTTTGCGAGTTCCAGGTATGTTGCGATTGTTTGTAGAAGTTCAAGGTCATTAACAGGAGATACATCTTAGACTCACGCACAAATCTTTGAAACAATTTTAAGTTAAGTTACTTTTTGTGGGGTTTGGACTTGGCGATAAACCGAAGAATACAAAAATAATATGGCAAAGCTGTGGCTTCCGGCTGGTGTTCCAAGGGGGACTCAGTGGTCTTGAGATAACGTATCCGCCTGGGTGCCGGAGGTCACGTGTTCGAATCACGGTGGAGATCTGGATTTTTTTCACGTGAATCTTCTGGTATAAATGCCCCTGGTCTTTTGGTAGTGAGATCGGACTCCCGTGTTCAGTGTTGCGCACATTAAACATTCCTTGACAGTTAAAAATAGAACAAAATCCAAATTACAAATCTACCCAAGTTATTTGTAGCTTTTGTCATGTGGTTTGTTTAGTGCAACTGTAAATTGCGACTAACTGGCTGCGGGTCTACTTAGCTTGAGTCTATTAAGATTGGCTCGCACATTGGTAAAAAACACCTCCAAGAAACTGGTTGAATGCAGACAGTGTTATCAACCAGTGTAAAAAAGTTAAGTTAAGTTAAAATTAAGAGATCACGCTCAAGCTAGCCACTTTCATACCATAATTGTGTTTAAATTAGTGTTTGTATTGCTTCTGATCAAGTTTATTTTGTCGAAAGCTAGGCGCCATTCGTGTGCTTGTTCCGACGCGATATCTGAGCCTTGCGTGTCAGTGTCTACATTTTATGAACCCAGAAAAGACATTTTATAGCTGGAATTCTGGTAAATATGTGGTTTATAAATAAACGTGTACTGTGGTGTAGCTGGGACAAACATCATTTGACTACCAAATGATCCCATTTTTTTAATCGATATACATATAACAAGACATACATGCATCCACTACCAGAGTACCAGAAAGATCGAACAGCAACTTTAATAGCAGTTCGCTAACTGATTATGACGTAATGCACATTAACAATAGCTATAGGGGATTGCTACATGAAACACTCTGACCTTTCTAAGCCTGGTCCATTGAGAGTAATGGTAGGGCGGCCAGCCTTGACTACGACATAATGAAAACTTGAAATTTAGTGTTGTCATGTTTTAGTTCCTATTTGTTCACTCTGGGACCTTTACTTGGCTTTAAATTACCTTCGCAAAATAAATAGCTACCAAAAGTCATTTTCTGATTGGCTATGCAATGAAAAACATAAGCTGTAAATTGATGCTGGGGATGAGAGCGAAAGAGACTCGGCGAGTAAGAGTCGGACACTTATGCTCCAAGGGTACTACCGTTTTTTGACTAATTGATTGATTGAATGGTTGATTGAAGCAAATAATAATATCATGAGTCCATTTATCGAGACTTTCCTCATACAAACAACATTTTGTTCTGTTACAACGGAAGTGTTTGTGCCATAGTAGTGTTACTACCCTCGGGGAATGAGGTTATTACATACTTTATTATACTAAGCCACATCTTGTATGAGGTAGGTTCTCAGTTCCTTTCCTCGCCGTCTTTTATCTCCATAGTCACATACCAGGTACCCCTTTACAGTTAGGTCAACTGAAGCGTCACGGTCTTGGAGCTGAAGCACGTTCCTTTGCCGTGAGAAAATAGTCTTCTACGTTAATCAGATGCTCAAATTAGGACATCAACTATTCAATCGACACTACTACTATGCGCCGCGCCGCTGTCTGAGGCGATAATATAACTTCACATTTTCCTAATCTCTTGTCTGCTCTGTCGTTCGTGAAAAAGAACTAACACCTTTAGAAAGTAAAAGGAAATGCAGCAGAACTACAACTGCAAGGAAACAGAATGAACGTGGTGCACTTTTCTGACATGGGACCAGTTCTAATGGATTCTATGTGCATCAAATGCAGCGAACGATAGACACAAATGAAGCTACCACATATATTTTTATTACTTCTATTCACGTTACACTTTCAGCTACTCTGAAGCCCTTCTGATTAGATTGTTAAAGGAAGACACGGGCAATAGACAGGAACTGAGCACCTCGTTAAACTGCAACCCAATCTACAGGAGTAACAAGTCCTGAGAAGCGGGTTGGCAGACTTCGGGGGGGGGGGGGGGGGATGTGTTGGATAGTTGGTCGGGGGGGGGGGGGGAGTGAGAAAGGTTTCGACAAGAACATAGATACTAGGTGTTAATGAAATCCTGGAAGAAGCTCAGACAGATAACAAACATTTAAAAACCTCTTGTTTCAAAACAGAAACTTCATCTATCGTATCCCATGTTAGTTCAGAAGGCACATACACTATTTTTTTTTGGTTTAACGTAGCAAGGTTAAATTAATGAAATAGGAGGCACTGTCATAGTGAATGAAGTGTTTGATGCTTTATTATACTAAGTCCTATCCAGTTTTCTTCTTTTTGTTTCATGTTGAGGTAGAATGGAAAGTCGTCTTCCTCACTCTGTTGTCCTCCAGTGATGGTACCACCGAGTTCCATATTTGGCAAATAAAATGTAAATCTGGCAATGGTAACAATAGAGTCAACAATATTTTTTGCTCTACAGTTAATGTTTTATTCCAAGTCAGCAAGGTTGTGCTGCACCTCAGGCTGTCTTGTAAAGGTCCTCAATAGACCATGCGTTGTTTGATGAAAGGCTGGCCTATCTTCATTATGCTGCCAAAGGCGCGCCCTTTTCCACTCCAGACCGTAGTCCTTTGTGCGATATCAAGACATATTGGCCAGTGTATGGATTCGTGGGTGTGCTTATGTCGGGATGAGCTTTAGCGGATGAAAGGGTTTACCAGCGCTTTCTAAACAGGTCAGGTATGTGTGAGATACGAGTTCGAAGATCTAGTAGAATACTGGCTCCATTGTGGATAAATTGAAAACATATCATGTGCACTACGGAAAGACTGACCATGAAACCGGCCTTAAACCCATCCGCCATATAAAGTCTCCATCGGAGTATCACGTCAATGGCAATAAACCCATAGTGATTTGTTGTTATAGTTGGACATGAGAAAAATGGTACATACTAGATCTAGTCTGACTTTCTGTGTTGTTCGTCAACTTGATTTTTGTCAAGGACGTTGTCTAAATAATTGATGTCCAGCTGTGTTGCACAGCTGATCTATGTCACTGTCACATATACAGGCTCACATTGTACGGTCTACACAACTTATGTCAAATGTTTTGTTAGAGAAACCACCACTGACAAAACATATGGAAGTGCGTTTGGACCATTCATAAACGACGTCCAGAAATGTATAACAGTGTTTTACTTCTCTTCGCGCAATATTCATTTATGTTCACTTTTGATAATCTCACCCCCTCTCCTTTCGCCATCCGATCAATACATAACGTGTATTAGGCATATCAACTTCGATGTAATAACTACCTACCTATAGTTAAACATTGTTTTTTTCCACATAATATTTCATTTGTATGGATATAATTACATTGAATTATGTAAAACACGAGTTGCTAAATATTATCTTCGTATAAATTATAGTTTTTGGGGGTGACGCAGAACAACAGTGCTGCATGGTTTGTTGGAAGGTGTGTGGATTTGGTCTCTGCTTTCAACTATATAACTCCCAACCTCCTATGGTAACATTTGTTACAAATCATATCCATTTCAGCTCTACTATCAACGTCTGTCTGGAGACCGCCTTAGATGATGCCTTCATGTATGGCATCCAACTACAGTTGTCGCTCTCTGTTTCGCACATAGTAAAAGTCGAACAATAATGACCCAGATTCAAAATACGTTTTTACAACGTATTTGTAAATCACTCGTACTTTACCCTCTTCAATTGTAATCACACCCCATTAGACACATCTATGGGATCAATCAACGTGCCACAGAAGACACATTCATGGATCAAACAACGTGCCACAGAAGACAGATTCATGGATCAAACAACGCCCCACATACAGGGATCAAATAACGCCACACATTCATGGATCCAACAACGTGCCACTAAGACACACTCATGGGATCACACAACGTCCCACAGAAGACACATTCATGGATCAAACAGCATCCCACATACAAGGATCAAACAACGCCACACTTTCATGGATCAAACAACTTCCCACAGAAGACACATTCATGGGATCAAACAACGTGCCACAGAAGATACATTCACGGGATCAAACAACGTGCCACAGAAGACACATTCATAGATCAAACAACGTCCCACATAAGACAACGTCCATGGATCAAACAACGCCCTACATTCATGGATGAAACAACACCCCCCCCCCTCCTCCCATTCATGAATCAAACAACGCCCCACATTCATAGATCAAATAACGTGCTACAGAAGACACATTCATGGATCAAACAACGTCCCAAAGAAGACACATTCATGGATCAAATAACGTCCCACAGAAGAAACATTCATGGGATCAAACAACGTCCCACAGAAGACACATTCATAGATCAAACAACGTCCCACAGAAGACACATTCATGCATGTATCAAACAACGTCCCACAGAAGACACATTCCTGTATCAAACAACGTCCCACAGAAGACATATTCATGTATCAAACAGCGTCTCAGAGAAGACACATTAATGTATCAAACAACGTCCCAAAGAAGACACATTCATGAATCAAACAACGTCTCAAAGAAGACATATTCATGGATCAAATAACGTCCCACAGAAGACACATTCATAGCTTCAAACAAAAACACGGTACGAATGCTGCAAAGGTGGATGATCAACTGTTCTTGTTTAAAACCTAACTTATCATGTAAATCAAGATTATCACCAAAACGTACTACTATTAACCTAGCAGCCAATGAGCGTTGTGCGTAGAGATAGCAGCTGACTATCAGAACACAACATATATATTTACTATCATACAGTGTAGATGAGCAGCTAATTGCAGCCGCAAGCAGATTCAGCGAAAATGAAAACATCTTTGTTGTTGTTCTTGTTGTTGTTGGTTAATGCCCACAATGTTTACTTTATTGTGCGCCATGAAAAGGATGTTAAGTGGTGGATTGTGGTAGCTTTCCTCCCGAGCGTGCTGATGAAGGTGGATCGCAATGTTCCATGCAACGGTGCTACGCTTGGCTTCAACTGCGTCGCTGTCACAAGTACGGGAATCACATCGATTTACATCTAGTCAGCATGGCTGTCTTGAAAACAGCCTGTTTCCAGGGAACGCTACGTGGAAGAGATATTGTGGTATTGGTCAGAGTATTGTACCTGACCCTGACGCGACGTCCTGGTCAGTACCTTGGGCCTTACTTGATTAGCGTCTCAGTTGCCATACGCCTCTTTGTTAATAGAAACAAAACAAAGGTAATGACAACCGACAAAACAGTCAAAACAAATCAACATAATCAAATTCAGACGAGTGGAAATAGAACAGGTCACACATTTCGAATATATGGGTTGTCCAGAACAACAATGACGATCGCTCAAAGGAAGTCAGGAGTCAGACATGTATTTGGTAATGACAATGTAGAGACTACACAACCTGAGGAAACTATGACAAAAAAACAGTGAAAGGAATTGAGTCATTCGAGTCTAATTGTTATAGATAGGACCTCATAAAACCATGGACCGAGAAAAGAAGATTGCAGACGTTCGACAAATGTTCTGTATAGAGGAGAACTGGTTTATAAATATCATCATGAACAGAAAATTAAAATACTCTGCCGACATCTAAAAACAGCGATCTTCTGGAGGGAATGGTAACAGAAGGTATTGTGCTGGACTAAAGAGGCAGAAGCAGAACAAGTAGGCGATGATACCAAGGTATCAAAGGATGCTTGGCCATGACTCTGGATCAGGCTGGATACTTGGCAAGAGATCAAGTTTCTTTCAGACCGGATGTGATGGGAGCGACATTCTACAAGATACATGCTACATGATTAAATATATATATATATATATATATATATATATATATGGGGGATTCCGTGGCGAAGTGGTTAAGCCGTCGGCCTCGTGATAAGGTGGTGTGGGTTCGACTCCGGACTCCGCCGTCTTTTTCACGAGTGCTTGATGCGGAGTCCCCTGTATCTCGTAGCCCCCCCCCCCCCCCCTCCTAGTCGTCTTGTCCTTTACTTGCCACTGGGGTCGGGTGACTCGAGACGAGAGAGTGAGGATAAAAAGTAGCGCAGTTATTCTTTACTAAAAATAGAGCTAGCAAAATTAATTATGCGGCCTTTGATATATATATATATATATATATATATATATATATATATATATATGGATGAATCTCATTAGTCACATTTTACGACACGCATAGCAACGCGTTATGCTTAATGAAATGTAGATTTATATTTGTGCTAAATTTGTATTAACATCTTTTCTTTTCAGGAAACAACAGACGAGGAAATTGACAAAATGCAAATAGCTAGGACTGAAGGAGTAAGGACCATAATCTGCAGTTGAGTCAAACAAGCAAAAAACAATGTTGGTAATTATATAACACTGACAATATGAACTACAGTTTGATTTGAGGTCAGCCCTAAGTGTTCATGTACTTTTATGCGCTGCTCAAGAATTAAGGTGTAGATGCCAAAGCGTTATTCATTAGCTCTGATATAGCAAATATAAATGTCTTTAAGGATTGTAACATCCAAAAAGACAGTTTAGTTTAATCGAACAGCAGACACAAATCAAAGTGATTTGTATTCACAAAAAACAAACAAATGATAGTTGGTTAGTAGTCAGATCAAGTGAACCATCAATACAAGAGGTGGGCAATAGTCAGATGATGTGAAGCAGCAATTAAGAAATGTGGGTAGTAGTTAGACCAAGTAAACCATCGGTAAAAGTGAAGGGTAGTAGTCAGCTGAAGTGAAGCAACAATTAAAACGATGGGTAGTAGTTGAATGAAGTGAAGAAACAATTACAAATGTGGTAGTAGTCCGTTGAAGTGAACCATCAATACAGGAGGTTGGTAGTAGGCAGATGAAGTGAAGCAACAATTTTAAAAGTTGGGTAGTAATCAGATTAAAGAAACCAACAACGCAATAGGTAGGTAGCACTTATGAAGTGAAGCAACAATTACAATTAAAAAGGTGAGTAGTAGTCAGATGAAGTGAAGCAATTTAAAAAGGTGGGTAGTTATAAGATGAAGTGAAGCAACAATTTAAAAAGGTGGGTAGTAGTAAGATGAAGTGAAGCAACAGTTTATAAAAGGTGGGTAGTAGGTAAGATAAATCATCGATACAAGAGTGGCATGTTAGTGTAGTTATAGAAAAGCAAATCTTTCAAACCAATACGATGGCATAAATTGTAATCCAACAATAGACTCGGATGTCAGGGATGAAGTGTTGGTGCGTGTAGTATGGGTCTCATCTTTCTTTAGGGTTCAGCGAACTATCTCAATATATTGCATTCTAAAACTTTTAGTCAAGTACCCACTTACTAATGTACATATTGGAGTATCTTTGTGGAGTTCATTGTTTTGCTATCTTATTACTGGAATTCTGGTATTCAAACAGACAGGCCGTGTATGATGGCAACTAGTCAAAATGTATTCTTTGTTGTTCCGTAAATCCATCTTGTCAGTGCTTATAAGTCGCCATCTTGTGTCCTCTGGTTTTTCTTTGGGACTTTCATTTGGCTATTAGTAATCTGTTTCTGGGTGGGTTCCTTCTTGCGACATACTAGACATGGACAAGGGGCTGCTCTGGAGTGTCCAGCATCATAGCTTTTTTATGTTGTCACTTAGCCCACCAAGTAGTATAGATTCTGCATTCTGCATTTTTAATGGTGACATGACAAGCTGTCATTGTGTGAGGGGGCGATACAGCGTTTCTAACCATCACCTCTCGGAGATATGTCAGCATCGATTGTTGCTTTCTTGTGCTAAATATTAACATATTTTGATTATACTACTTTGAGAACATCAAATATATTTTAGGACATAAATATGCGTCCTAATGCTACATTGGAAACACATACTTCCTCATCGTATAGTGCGATAGAAATAGTCTTTATAAAGACACGTGGAAATATCTAACTATTCAACTCAGTGATTTCCCTCACTTCCTTTCTTTTCTACTGTGGCGTGTAGTTCGTTTTTTAATAAATTGGCGTATAGTTTCTAGATAGTGACATAGCAGGCCTCACGTCCAGCCATGCTTTTCTCCGCCATGTCGGTCAGAATTCAGTGGTAATTTTCTTAGCTCCTTATTCTGACCCCCATACAAAAAAATATGATGACCGATTTAGAAATGCCATTTTAGGAGAACAGTAGATCATGTAGAAATAGACAATGAAGCTGAAACTCCAAATTGTAGACTAACATTAACAATATGAACTATAAATATTACAAAGCACCAATGCCCTGAATGCCTTACCCGGGAGAGAAATTACGCCATTGTAATGCCAGAGATTGTCTGTGCATCCCTTAAAAGGTGATATTGTAATGTACAAGACCGGTAAATGGGCGTGATTTATATTTTTAAGACGTCTTTTGACAGTTTCAAATCCAGACATAGTAGTTGCCACTGATGGCAGAACTGACCGGGTACGCAACATAGCCGCGTCACGAACCAGTCCACCCAGCCGCAAAGCTGCCGTTTCTATCAGAATTAACAATGGTAATAAGAAGTATTCGAGTAAGAATATTAACCGTTATTATCAACTAAATAAAGTAATTGAGTTTTTAAACAATCAAGTCTCCTAAACTTCATCTACTAAAACAGAAGCTCCCAACGTCGACTCATGTAAGGGTCTATCATAGATTTTCATATTCGGTGTGTATTGCTTGTTTTTGTATATTTTTTTTCATGTTACCGTTGGGAGGGGATCATTAAATAGCTTAGCCAGGGGTTGCGATTGTAAATATTTCAGAACAACTCCTCGAAGACATTACCTGCTATGGGACTATAACAATTCCATTTCTGTCTGTTTATTACTTCACTTTCTTTGCTGATTTCTATGTTCTCCTACTGACTAAAATACTTTTCTGTGGTGCCGTTGTTCTACTAGTTGATTGGATTGCCTTTTGAGCATTTAATAAATTGCATAATGTTTGTCGCGTTACGATATTAAATTATAGTGCATTTTTGATTTTATTTTGTTATGTATTTGCCATTGTTACATATATGTTGCACATATTTATGTTGAACATATGTCAGTAATGACCACAGTTGATGGATAATCGGAATACCCCTCGGCCAGGGCACCGGGAACACTCATTTCTAAGAGTTCATGACTTCTTCTTCTTCTTCTTCTTCTTCTTCGTTCGTTCGTTTTCAATCTCCCACTACCAAACCCTGAAATGGCTTAAGTAGCAGAATGTAGTCCAGAGAACGGAATGCGATATTTGCACCTTTCGATCCAACACATCCCACTTCAGCAAGCATTTTTTGAGTACCGGGTTAGCATTCCCTCTTCGATCCCTTCTCCTTAGCAAGCCAGCCCCGCTGCAGCCAGTTATCCAGGATCGCCGCGTGGAAGTGTAGAAGGGTCTTGGCAGCTATGGTTCGCTGGCCGTGACGCTAGCAGTCAGCTATGGGTCGCTAACCACTGCAGCTCATCTTGATCCCAGTTCATGAATTAAATTGGGTGAACAACACACATAATTAAGCACATAAGGACAGCTAGGACTATATTAATATTTGTTTTGGAGGGAAATGAGACTGACGTCTGGTCAAACAGAACATACTTAACAGACATGTTATTCAGCAGCAGGCAAAATATACTGGTCAAATCTCCCATCTCACTTCGGCGCAGGTCTCGCTCAAAACAGGCTGTTTTCAAGACAGCCTGGCTATCGAGGTGGGATTCGACGTGATCCCATAACAGTGAGGGACACGCATAAGAAATCAAACACAACCATATATATGACCCCGTATACGTTCATCAGCACGCTCTGAATGTCAGACACGCTACTGCTACTGGCTACTTAACGCACTTTTCAAAGCGCACAACAACATGTATTTACCAAATAAACATGCACATAAAAATATATATATAAGACGTTGCCAATCAATGATGACTGGTACAAATCCAAGTATGTCGGATAAGCGATAGGAATTGAACTGCCCTCTCCTAACCAATTAAAGGATTACCTGTGATATGAGGAAACAAATTATATCAAATGTATTATGCAAAATATGTTTAGTTGTTTGACGGCCAAACACGAAACAAATGAAAGCTTGCAAATAAAGGAAAGATTGCATGTTTTAGTCTAAGTGTTTACTTTGGCATATCAACCCTTTTTGATTTATGAAGGTCTTTGTTATTCAATTGAACGGCAATATCCCAAAGGAGAGCAGAAAGCTTATACTGAACATCAACATTTCTTATATGATAGGATAATAAAATTATATTTGAAATCATATCACAGATGGAATAAAAGAGTAACTATTTTGCTTTCTTGAATTGTGTCTAATTACAAACTGGAGACATTCCTTTATCAAAGTCAGAAAAACGGGACAAAAGAGCGAGAAAATAAAATAGGCAGCCAAATAAGCTTAACATAAAAAAAGCAGAAAAATAAGAAATGAATCCATGATTGAACAAATCGAAATAGCACCAAAGAAAGATGGCAACTAAGTTAAATATTTGAATTAGGGATAGACAAATAAAAACAGGATAGTAGATAGAAGACAATTAATCAAAATATATGTTACAAGGTATGGGCAAACCAAATCTGCAAAAAGAGCAACAGCATTGTACAAACACTCACACACACACACAAACACACACACACACACACACACACATACATATATATATATGATAATCGTAATCAACAACAGGATAAAGTGAAACGATTTAATGAGAATCCCCAATGAAGCTAACCATTTGAATGTCAACATGTTCTTCAACGACTGGACCAAGAAACAGTGCCGAAATGCAGAACTTGCAGGTTTAGAAAAAGTCACTGATACAAAACTAATCCTCCTCACGACCAAATTGTATTTATCACAGACAACATGAACAATTATCTAATATATCTAACTTCACTTAACAATAACGATTGCGGGGATGAGAAATCTATAAATGGAAGCATCTTACAACGGCAAATGAACGCAGTTGCTAATATATCAAATTATGAGAAGTGGAAATATTCGAAATAAAAAATGAATTTACTGGTGGCAACATTTCACGTTAGTTTCCTATTTTCTTGATCAATCAACATTGACATTGAATTTTACTGAATACGTTCAACGCTCAAAACTGTAAGACAAGAATATAGCCACTGAAAAAAGCCAAGCAATGTACGTGCATGTACTACCATCACGATACATTAGCCGTCAACATACCAAATCTTGGTCAAGACAACTATCCGATATGGGTCAAGCCTTAGTGAAGTGATTTCTATTCCATATATTAACCTCTGGAGCGGCACCTATATTTCTGAAGATGATAGTAACATTTAAAAAAAGTGGGACTAGAACTAGACGACAATAAATACAAAAGAACCGCTCTGTATTCATTAAAACCTTCTGAAGATGTTGAATGTTTGTCATGGTTCAATACGTCGTGTCTACATCTTGCTCCGAATGACTGCTGTCCGTTGTTATATGATCGTTAATACAAGTCTTATGGATGACATTCTGGTTGTGTAATGAAGCAACTTCATTCCATGTCTGTCTGTCTATTTGTTCCAAATAGCGTTTCCCACTTGCTGTCGAATTTCTTCATTTCTCAATCTATTTCTTCAAATGGTCTTGACCGTATTTCGCAAGCATCTCATTTCAGTGCGTTACTGTTCTTTACTCTTTTGCTTTAGTCGTGGTCCATATATGACGCTGGTACAAAAGTTTTATATAAATGTTAATGATTAACTGTCTTTTAGTTTTAAATACACAATTCACGGATTCCACTGATGGTGCTCTATCAGCTAGAGGTAATCCCGGTAAACGCCATATATCATAATCTCACGCAATGACCGCGTAGCGATAACTAGCATCACCAAAGATAAAGTGCTGGTCATATACTGACGGATAGGCTAAATATAAAACAGGGAAACGTATGAAGGCTGGACACATAAGAGCCGCACATTCCTTCCGGATAGGAAGCTGTAAGACCATTAATTCATTTACTACTAAAAGTAATTTTCTAGTCCGAAAGGCAAATAAAGGAGGACAAGGAAATCCACCTTCTTAGGAACGACAAGATGGATTATCTGTTGGCTACCTGGCATCATACATTGATTTGTCTAATTGAACACTACTATTCCAGTTCTCTAGCACCCAACAAATACTATATGTCTGTGTTTACAAATATCTCACAAAAACATGAAAATAAAAACGTGCGTGGTACGTGCTTCTTTTGTCGTCATGTATTTATGTCATCATTATGGTTTTTGCTGAAAGATATAATCATGTTTGATGTATTTTGTTTTTAAATTGCTGAAAGATATTATAATCAGGTTCGATGAATTTTGTTTTTAATTTACAACAGAACATACATTTTAACCGTAAATGGTAGTTAAACGTCACCATATATAGCTTATAACCATTAGAAACATATTTAATACATGTTTTACATAACTTTTAAGTACATGGGACATTTATTTTGCATGCGAATGCCGTTGTTGAAAAATTGCTGGTGTACTAAAGAGAGAAAGCGACAGGGAGATATTTCATGGATTTTATTCAATCGATTTTATTTGTGAGTGCCACTTGTTACAGTCTTACATTTGTTACCTGCTCAGCCACAACTATTCAAATTAACAAATGTCGTGGCTACAATTTTAAACATAGTGATATTTTAATGTTTTCTTTTTAATCAAATAGTATAGTAATATACTAATAATAATGACATTCAATGAACTAACTAGACAGTACTTTATTTTAGGTAACATTATTTGGAACTTCAATCGGCCTTAGATCACTATTTTGATAAATAATTCGCGTTTTAGATTACAACATTTCAGAAGTTGAATTTCATTCGTTACCCTTAGCCTTACATGTGCATTATAATATGCTGTATAGTATATTAATTATAAGTTGCATACAAATTATAATAATGACCTTAATGAAAAAGAGTTATTAGCTATGGCTAAACAAATGTTTCTTCTTCTTCTTCTTCTTCGTACGCAGTCAGACAGTAACCATTATTTTTTCGAAAAAAGCGGCGGACAAATGTTTCAATAATATTGAGCCTTATCCGTTTGTTTTACTGAAGTATAATTCTTGAAGGAACTAAGCAACATAAATTAGTAGATAAACATGAATATAGAAAAGGTGAATTGATAGAGCATACGAAACTGTTGAACAATGAAATAGAAATGCAAAGGAATTATCAGAGATCTCCGCAATTAGCAGAATGGCCAACAAATAGCTAACTGAGAATGCACTTACACATTTGCAGGATACTAGTTTTCCTTCGGTCCAAATTTCAAAGCTTTGTGTAGAGTGGTTATATTTTTTATTTTGTTTTGATAATTGATTTTTTATGTGAGTAAATGTTTAAAACCCCAATTTAGGAATGTCATCTTATGTGAAAGGGTGGTGAAATGTTAAAGAATATCAAGCTGTTTTAATGATAACAATGCTCGGTTCAAAGTGTACAATTATGACTGATGTCATATCATCTGGACGTACAGCTGGTTTTTATATTATTCTTTAATGAGCATAGTTATAACTTTGTAATAAGCAAATATTATAACCGATTTTGAAAGAAAAATATAAAGGTAACCTTCTTCTTCTTCTTCTGCGTTCGTTCTCAATCTTCCGCTACCATGGTCTGAACAGAGCTTTGCAAGTAGCAGGTTGTAGTCCGGAGAAATGAATGCTTTGTGTCGCTAGTTTACAGCTTGACTACGATATTTGCACCTTTCGGTCCGACACATCCGTCTTCGGCAGGAGGTAACCTTCTGAAGAAGTGTTATAATATTTGTGAAGTATTTAGTTTGCTATATTATTTTGGTCAACACAATCTGATACTTTATCATTCACATTGGTTCTCCAATGTGAGGCATGTGTGTTAACTGAAGCTGGCCTTTGTCCAAAAATCTGTATCTGAGCTTTTGCAGTGGCTGATTATTCTGACATTGATATTTTATACTTGATGAGATTGCCGGTCTCAAGCACAACTCTCATTAATCGAACGTTACGACATGTTTGAAAGGTGGCAGTGGTGTCTTTTCCTCTCAGGTACCACTCTGGTCTTGACAAATATTTATTGTGTAAACATGTATAATGACATTTTAAACACAAATCTATTTGCTCCTGACTCTACGAATGGGTCCAGATATGCTATGTTCTTTCTCTTCTGCCCACATAATGAAGTAGCCACCTATGTGTTCAATTCTCCTTAGTTGTCATAGTTCTCTTTGAAATAAATATGTATACATGTCTTTAAAATACTGATCAGACATGTTAATCAGGGTCAGGTTAAGCATACTGACCAAGACACAAGCCTCGCTTCCAAATAGTAGTTCCTGGAAACATGCTGTTTTATGTTAGTCCGGCTAACGAGTTGGGCTATCGACGCGATCGCAGTGTTAGTGAGCGACACTATGTAACCGCTATGGTCGTGAGTATTGCTTCTCAAAGCGATGAAGGGAAACGGCGTGGGTTCGAGCCTGGCATATTTTACGTCACCCCTGGTCTCAAAGAGTTGGGACTAGAGTGACAGCATCTTTAATTACTTCTAGTTGTCTTAACGTATGTCTTGCCATTAGTCCAAAGTAGTTTGGGACCTGAGAGTGAGGTTTATGACTAGGGTAGTTTCTTCATCACTATAATCTACATACAACGCAAGCTACATCACCAAAACAAAACACGTGATATCGCCATCATCGCTTGCTTTGGGCAACTAACATTTTTGTTTCATTTCTTAGGTAACGACACGCAGATATAACCAAGCATAGCACAACGGCCTGATGGATACTGATCCACCTTTATCAGCATGCTCAGGATGTTAGAAAAGCTACTGCAATCCGCCACTTAACGTCCTGTTCAGAGCGCACACAGGAATAAACGTACTCATTGTGGGCATCGATAATCAAGAACTATATCTGTAAAATATGTTTTTGTACGTATCGTTTTAGTTGCGTTTTATAACTATTACTTTAATGAGATATTGATCTCTTTTTTAATGAAATATTGATATGCATCTTAAACTACAGCATTTCAATTATCATTTTTAACATGTGTGTTTCTAACGGTGAACCACACACACAAAACTAGTTTTATGGAATATTTCAGCGGAATAGTTAATAATTCATTATTGTCAGTATAGATGCCTAAATAATTTGATACGATGATGTGCAACTGATAATTAAAATGTTGGAAAAATTATACATTAAAAGTCAGTTCATAACAGTGAAAAATCTATCTAAAATCAAACTTCGATTTCATTAAATGGTCTTCAACAGCGGTTGAGATGAAATCAACTTTAAAATGGTACTGAAAGAAACAATAAAGACGGCAAAGATGAACAATACAAACCATTAAGTAGGTACTAGCGATTTATCCAGCGATGCAGATTATTAACGTTTTCACCAGGTCTCTTATTCAATATATATGTTTGCTGTAAGATCGCAATTTTAAACTACATTAAGAGCAGATTAATGTTTATATAGTAAAATGGTATATGCTTACCTTAAATTATGTTCTGTATAAGTACATGTTGTACGATAATGTTAACGTATATATTTTAAAAAAAATTTAATTGGTAAAATTTATAGCTATTTGTTTAGAACACCTGTAGCTATTATTTTCCAACACATACATACATACGTTGGTACATACACACACATACACACACGCACATATATATGTATATATATATATATATCATTATGATATAAATATATATCTATATATATATATAATAATGATACATTTATAGCTATAATAATCCAGCACACATTAAAAATACAAATTGAGCACTAAATATATATAATATTACAACACATATTTATAACTAAATGTTAAAGCCGTCTGTATTATTTCATCACTTATCAATAATCTATGGAAATAATTATCTTTAACATTCAAACATTACATATACATATAATTTAAGGGCATTAACATCTTCAAAATCTTATTACATATTTTTTATTGCATCTAAAGAGTATCACTATATTTTATTTTTCAACACTTTGTATAACTCTAGCTTAACAATGGTGGGGTGTGCCTCACACACATACACAAAATGTATATATATACATATATATATTTATAAATATATTTCTTTCAGGTGCTTCATTATATAATATAATGTTATCAGATAAATGAATATATAATATACCAGAAAATATTTATAACCACAGTTTACTGGCACATGTATTTCTAAACTTGAAGCACACTATATTTATCTATCTTTGAGACATATTTATCTATGAAAACAAACTCATATATGGCTTCTTTTAATGACATATTTGTTGCTACAATCTGAAATCATCTCATCCATGCTAACATCCGTTTTAAGCACATGCATATAACTTTTATTGACAAGCAATTATTTAAATAAGGTATATCATTTGTTTACTATATTTTTATCAACATATTTATTTGTATAAAGTATACACGTTATAACAATGTTTTGACATATTTATCTCTTTCGATAAGTTCATACATTTTAAATTAACATTTTAAAAACTATTTCAGTAAATTATAACCACGTATCGATTTTATATTTAGCACTGTGCGTCACATAATTCTAGTAATCGCATGACAGCATAATCTCTCTATAAAACTCATAATTTATGTCTGTTATCAATGATATATTTATTTCGATACAGCGTGGGTTTCAACCTCAAGCCAAAATAAAGCTCCTGCGAGGACAAGTTATTAGACCAAGGGTCCTATGATTGCAACTTTGATGGTTTAAGGATCATACCGCAGCTAATCCTGCATCAGTTCTTGATAAAGACGGATTGGTCGAAACGAGGTTATTTATTGCAGAACTTTACATCGTATACCGGCTTTACAATAAATTTGTTAATTATCCAATATTGTAATAATTGTATTTATCTTCATAGTTCCCCTTTTACATTGACCTTAAATTTACTTGACATTAGCTTATCATTGTAAAGATACTGGTTTTAACTCCCGCTACAGGTACGCTCCAGTCGACTCGGTTGTAAATATATAATTGACTTACTGTTAAGGAATATAAAAGCAGCGAGAAAGGGAAATGGCCACCTTACTCCGTAAATAAGCTGTGTTTAGTACAATGATGTCTTTAACACGTCATTTCCAGATCAGCAGTTAAAACTATGAAACTAGTTTACTTGTTGCTTTCCCGAACTTAACTTCATTACACTGGTATAGAAGGCCCTAAAGAGTCTGTATACAACCAGTTTATTCCACTCTACCGATACCTGAAATAACTGATCATCCAATTTTTTTGGTTTTTTAATACATCTTGTTCGATGTTGAGATAAATATCACGATGTAGGTACGTATAGATACGTGATAAGGCTTGCTGGACGCATTAAGCCCGGATGTCACATGTTAAAGAAATATGCCATAACACATATGTTTAATTGTTATGAACATTGTTATCTTTAACAACTGCACATATCTGTAAAACCACATTTATGTATATTTTAACAAACAAACAAAAATACTTTATATCGACGGAAAAGCGCTAGCTTCACACGGTCCAGCCGAGATTTAGTGCACGCATCTTTACATTGGAACTTGATTCACATTCAGAGAAGATGTAAAAGAGACAAATGGAGCTTATTACTTACTCCCTTCACAATCAATATGAAACGTGATGTTTCTAGCTCTTTGTCACTGATAACATGCAGTCTCTTTATGGACCCACTTACATCATCATATAGTGTACATATTCCTTAATATGTAACGTGATGTTTCTAGCTCTTTGTCATTGATAACATGCAGTCTCTTTATGGACCCACTTACATCATCATATAGTGTACATATTCCTTAATATGTAACGCTGGATGTATCACTATATACCATTTACACATGCTATTTATTAAAACAATAGTATATATGCAAGCATGCACGTGATGAATGAGTCCAATACGTAAAATACGTGTAACCGGCCTGGCATATCATCCGTAGCTACTTGCCAGTTTTGAGAATGGAACTGCTTCCCTTCTTGTAGGAACAGTTACAATGATACAGAGACAACGATATGACTACGTTCTTTTACGTTAGAAACGGTAGATGAAAGCAACTAATTCAAGTCAAAGACCTATACAAATCACAATACACACACACATATATGTGTGTATATAATTATTGATACCCTTCAGATGCAATTAAAAATATGTAATATGAATTTGAAGATGTTAATGCCCTTAAATTATAGTTATATGCAATGTTTGAATGTTAAAGATAATTATGTCCATAGACTATTGATATGTGATGACATAATTCGGATGTCTTTAACATTTAGTTATAAATATGTATTGTAATATATATACGAGTAAAATTGAACTACACCAATCAAGGTAGATATAACTCCATATCCAAAGCACTTATATTACAAATATTGTATGTGTATCGATACTTGATTATTCTTGAGGACACAGGTATATCTTGTAATATGTAACTATATAATAAAGACATCACTATCTCTTATATTGCGTTTGTTTACGCATCATATAGTTTATATTACATTAGATAATTCATTATCTACTTTAAAAGATGTTTTCTACAATTTATTTGCACAATTTGTAATTGTCTTCAATTATTTAAAAACGTATTTGACATCTTAGACAGTGGATCACTTTTAACGTTTCTTAGTGTTCCTGAAGTTAACTAACATTATTTAAATGTAGCATGATATGAAATATAGTGTTCCTTATGATGTCACCTTTCTGAGCTCTTTGTGATCAGAACAACTATATCAAACAAAGAGCAATGAATGTCCTGGAATTTGATAAAACAGCTTGAT
Source organism: Ariolimax columbianus (assembly GCA_036924085.1). Taxonomy (NCBI): domain Eukaryota; kingdom Metazoa; phylum Mollusca; class Gastropoda; order Stylommatophora; family Arionidae; genus Ariolimax; species Ariolimax columbianus. The sequence goes on from JAVGWX010000002.1 coordinate 131,645,678, forward strand.
TATATAAGCTTGCACCTTTTTGTTTCATAACCGTGCAGAATAAAATAAGATGTGATATCAATTGGGGTTGAGAATACACAATGAAAAAATAAAGATTATGGAAATAAATTCAAATAGCAGCAATGACATTGTTTCGGTAAACAAACTTCTTCATGATTTACAATTATTCTTAGTTCTTGATAGCAGAGTACAGGTAACATGCGAGACAATGATACACATTTCACAATAAGAATGAAAAGAGAAGCTTTTATTGCACTGGAAAACTTTTGGAAATCACAAGAAAATAAGTCCAACAAAGTACAAATCCTCAACTTCTACATAAAATCCGTTCTATTGAATGGTACTGAAACATGCAGAACAAACAACACAAACAACAACCATAAAGGCCCATCATTTCATAAATATATCCTGCTCAGAATAAAGAGATTGACAAGGTCTGAAAAGATCACCAATGTACAACTGCTAGAAAGAATGAGACCAGTTGTCAGTGAAACTTAACGTGGCGAGGACGCAATGGCATTGGATATGACATGCATTAAAACAACCAGCAAATGCTATAATCAGCCAGTCTCTATTTTTGGGATCCCCAATGCAAGATAAGTAGAGGCAAACCAAAACACACATGGGCAAGCCTGAGACACAATTTATAGGAAACAAGGAAGACAAGGCACATCTGGTACGGATGACTCAGACAGAAGGACTTGGTGTATGGTTGTTGAAGACATGTTCCCTTGCAGGAGAATGACAGGTTTTAGTTGGTTCATTGGGTATTGTTTTTTCTCTTCATCAATAAATTTTATAATTGTCTCTAATGGCACATTTAATATTAATATATTTAAGCCGAACAATCCATCATGGTCGGTGCAGATATGTTTATATGCGCAGTTTTATCATTATATATGAGGACATATTTGTCTTGTAAGTTCTTCATTCCCATAATTTATAACCCTATTTAAGGATATACGTGTCTTTAGATTCCTCAGACACGCAGTGTATGACATATGTGGAGACATTTTTATCAATTTATACTCTACAACAACACAATTTATAACTATTATTCAGACATATTGAGATACGTAGAGCATATTTACACACATATTTTAAAATTGATTTTATGTTTATATGCTAAATATTTTAAGCACAAAACTTATTGAATGTTATATCAAATCACAGTTAATGGAGACTGACAGATTAGCAAAGTGTAATCAACAGCTAGCTACCCAAACATGTTATAAGTATAACTTGCAGAGAAACCAAGAGTCGTATCAGATCTAGATTCAGGAACAAAATGAAAAATAGAACATCCAGACTAATTTATAATGATGCCACTAGCAAATGCAGACTCTTCACAGATCACACCAATTCATAAAGTCACTTATTCAGCAAATTGAAAGACATGAACTGACAAGTAAATATATCCAGCACTAGTTCCATTCGTTGGCAAGATCTGTATAGATACACCATCTCAATCTCGATAATCTGTGCCTAATATATGTATATGTTATCCTCTCAAAACTTCCATTAAAGAAACAGAACAAATATTTCCATATAAAGATGGTACTTTACAGCTGTGATTCGGTATATATTCATCACAAAACATCAAGAACATAGTGTATACTTCTACTTAGAGCATACTTTAGTCAGATTTTAGAGATTACACTTATAAACTGTCTTCAAATAACAGATTATAATATATCATTTTTAAAACATTCTTCCAAGAGCATATATTATTAATTTTTTTTCAAATAATAATATTTAACTTGATCTCAAACACATTTATATCTATTTCTAGCCGTATTTATTTCCATATAATTTTATTGCACTTTTTACTATTTTTAATAACTTTATCATTTTAAAATAGACGAAAATTTTCAAATTTTTTTCAAGTATTTACTTTTGAAAAATACTACATCTGAAAATGGTAAATGTGTACCATTTAGGGGACAGACTGCAAAGATGTATATTTTTTTATAAATGAGAATTCAACATTAATATAAATATTTATATCAATAACCACATTTCTAATTGTATGATGTGAATGTATATTCATATATTTAAGAAAACCTCTACAGAAATCGAGTGGATTGTTCAGTTTATGTTCTGTTCGCCATCTACTGAGAGAAACTGAGCCTCAACCAATCTAACATGGTTGCAGGTACGAACGTTATACCACCAATACAACTATCGTTATCAAGATTAATTCTAGACAGACTATCATACGCGGAAGATAATAAACACGCCCTGATAGAACCAAACGGACTCATTGTGTAGTTGGAAAAGATGTTTCTCGACAAAAGCAGACACACATCGAATGAAACAACTGCATTGAATGCCGTCCTGCCATTTCAGTTTGTTATGCAACAACATAACTTGATATCAAGGCTCATTAAGTACCTTCATCTCAGCTAAGGTCTATTCATTCTTTACTTAAAATATATACATGAGACCCCAATATTGGACTGTATTTGAATCGTTCAGAAGATACACGATTATTTACACACGCATATTTATAATAACTGCCATAACTAAGTAATGTACATTGATTTTAGAAAAGTTAAACATCATAACAGTAAACAAGGCCTAAGTAGATTCATCCATTACCAATTAATTGCTTATTTAACACAGAATCCTAATAGTTATTGTAGCATAGAACACAACAGTTGTCTGTATTTGACTGATGTCAACGCGTAATGTATGCACACATTTGAAATGTTCGTTTTGATTACACAGATACCTAGATCTAGAAAGTGGGAAGAATATTTTGATATCTCTTTAACTAGCAAGAGGAAATTCGAACTCACTCTCTCTCTCTCTCTCTCTCTCTCTCTCTCTCACTCTCTGTCTCTCTCTCACACACACACACATACATATAAATGGGGTATACTTGCCTACTATAGACATCCAAGGGTAAAACGATGGTGGTTCCGCGTCAGCTGCAACTCCCACAGCTTTGGTGCATGGTGACATCGTGTCCACCCTGTTTTGAGGGGGAATGCAGTTTGCACCTACTTGGGTGTCCATACTGTCACCGAACCTCATCCCCATATTCATGTTGGGATAGAAGGATGGCCTGGTACCCTGTAAGCCCATCCTTAAGTCGTTGTGATTTCTATGATGTTGTTGAAGTGCCTCCATGCGACAGGCGTCAGCGTTGTATGTACCCATGTAATACCTGGGATTTCTGTAACTGCCCGTCGGGCATATCTCTGGTATGTTCAGGAAGTGGTCCATGTATCCACCGCCATCCATTACGCCACCCATGCCATGCATAACGCTGTCCTCGCCTCCAACAGCCCCTCTGGGGGCCGGTGGCACTCCGTGTGTTCCAGAATGTCGCAAGGGCAGGTAGGAACTCATACTGTAACCTCTGTCCCCTCGAAAGAAATACACGTCGCCGTCGGAAGGAGCGGATAAAGCAGTTGTATGTGGATTTTTGATGAAGTTGTTATGGCCTCGAATGACGAGATTAGGATTAGGATTATTGCTAAGGCTATTGCCGTTGACACTTTGTTGGGCGCTGCTAACGTCGTTGACGAGTCTCTGCTGTCCACTGTGATCAAGGCCCAAATTATGATCCACAAGTCCGCGCTGAGAATAGCCCGGGCAGTAAACTCCCCCTGAAACCATCAATATAGTGATGAAATTATTTTTACCACCGGCAAAATCATTTGAAGAGAGACGTCTAAGAATGGACTCAACTATAAACGCAGCGTGATATAGCCCCTTTTACGCTTTTTACTGATTCTCAGACTGCCTCCGGGCCACCAGAAATACATTCACTCAATTCCGACAGAGGATAAAACACACGGATGAAGGCATTAACCAATCGGAAGCTACTTCTTCGACCCGGTCTGACCCTAAAACCTGGTCTCGTGCGGTGGTTATGACGAGCTGGTTTGGGGGGCGTGCCCGGGCGTGAAATTGACGGCTGGAGTTCAGAACTAAGCTCTGCTCTGTGCGCCTAAGACAAGCCGGGATTTCTTGAAACTTCCAGAGGTTGAAGATTGAACCGTATTCTGAATTCATTGATTGTGTACTCAGGGTTTTTCTGTTACGGGGAAGCACATCCCTGCGAATATTAAACGTATTTTAGAGCTCATCTGAATTCACGCTGAAATGAATAAGTAAAGGAGATCTGACATTTAAAGCGCGTTTAAGAAGCATGTATACACGTGTTGTCTATTTTAATTGGAAAGCAAAGAAGTTTGTTGAAATAATCTCCAGAAATTCGGCTAATTTTCTTACTATTTATTACATTGAATAGGCCTACATTATGTTAAAGGTTGCTATTTTCCTCACAAAGTTTGACTGTAAATATATCGTTTCTTTATCAGTTTCTCAGAAGGAGGGTTAGATACAGAATCAAGAATGTATGCTTCATATCGGCATTATATTAATTCTTGATTTGATGGTGTATCTGAGTTGATTTAGCAGCACATCCAATGGCTTCTTTTTTAAATTTATGGAGTTTGCGAATTTGTTATTATATGCTTTTATATCTAACGGAATTTGCGGCAACAACAATAAATGCTTTATAGTGCCTGAAAAAACCTTTATTAAATACAGTTGAACATAATGAACACCAACTGATGAATAGAAAAATATGGTTTAACTACAGTTGGATATAATGAACACCAAATGGTGACTGATAACGGTGGATTAAATACAGTTGGACATAATGAACACCAAATGGTGACTACAATAAGGGGGTTTAAATACATTTGGGCATAATGAATACCAAATGGTGACTACAATAATGGGGTTTAAATACAGTTGGCCATAATGAATACCCAATGGTGACTACAATAAAGGGGTTTAAATACAGTTGGACATAATGAATACCAACTGGTGACTACAATAATGGTGTTTAAATACAGTTGGACATAATGAACACCAAATAGTGACTACAATAAGTTGGTTTAAATACCTTTGGACATAATGAATACCCAATGGTGACTACAATAAGGGCGTTTAAATACAGTTGGACATAATGAATACTAAATGGTGACTGAAATAGTGGATTAAATGAAGTTTAACAGAAGGAATAGCAAATTGTGATTGGAAAAAGTGGATTCAGTACAATTTGACATAATAAATTCCAAATGGTGCTGCACAAAGGAGTTAAATTATAATTTGAAACAAAAGCTTTAGCAGACGTTAATGATAATAATGTTGGCAAAGGATGTATATTTCAATATCAGAATCCCTTTATCAGTGAGAGAAGGTCTTTATACGTGTATAAATATTGTCCAAAATTCCTCAGCATCGCTTCGAAACTCTTTGCTGTAATCCAAACTTGTGCTTGGAGCAAACCACAAACTGTAGATGGCATGTCGGTATTGAAATAAAATCAGTTGCCATGCCCACATGGAAGACCGGCAGCAATGGCTCTCCTGTTCAATATATCTTGTCTTGTCGGTACAATCAGACATACATTTCTATTAATTTTCAGCTGCTATAGTTGTTTTACTTTCACATGTTTGGGCTATACCTGCCCTTCCAACATTGTCTTTATCAGGATGATAAGCGTTTTATTTTTCTAACATATTTAAAGTGTCTTGTTCTTATTAAGAAACTCAGTTCTATGTCACCAATAGCATCCTTCAGAACTATTTATTTAATTTGTATTTTCGTTTTATCAGAAGCACCCTGACCCCCCCCCTCCCCCGCCTCTCTCTCTCTCTCTCTCTCTGTCTCTCTGTCTTTGCATATATACATGCAAACATTTATGCATGTGTGTGTGTGTATTCGTAATTCCAGCGACTGAGATGTCTTTTTCGGTGCCCATGTTGCATAGAGCAGCTGTGTGTATATTTGCCACTTTATAATTTCTCAATAATTGGTGCGCATATCTATCAATGTATAAAAGTACGTATACCGTTTACTCATTCTATCGTCTATCGCTTACCTAAGCTTTTTTTTTAATGTCTAAGATATACTGGCTCTTGATCTGTTACTATTACAGGAAATAATAAAAAATATCGACCGAAAAAGGTGTTTATCAAGGACTGGTTAATAAACAGATACATTCAATAATAAAATGGTGTTGTGAATGTGCGCTACCTTCATTGGAATTTTCTGAATCTTGTATGTGACATCATGGCATGAACAGTATATTTATGTTCTTCTGCATAAGAGTGACATGATGTTGTTAGTATTGCTGAATGCGTCTGCAATAATTCCCTGTTGTATCACTAAGTTCCAATATCTTGTTATTTGAGTCCACGGGCGACTGGAATAATGGTTTGGATGTCAATCTTCTGACTACGCGAAATTACGTTGAAAACCTCGTGAAGGAATATGCTTTGTCTATCCGAATAAATGGGAAACTGAAAAGCTAGTCCGGCCAGGCACAATATACTGGCCAGCGCGTCGTGTCAGTGCCAGGCACAATATACTGACCAAGATCACTATCTCTCTTCCATTTAGATTTCCCTGGAAACAGGCTGTTTTCAAAGCATTTTGGCTGACGAGATGTGGATGAACGTGATCCCCGAAGTAGTGAGCGTTACGACAACAAAGTCAAGCATCGAACAACCACCTGGAGAACCATGGTTTAACCTTTATCAGCACGCTCAGGATGTGAGGAAAGCGACTACACCCTGACACAACGTCCTTTTCAGAGCGCATAAAAAAGGACAATACTCATTGTGGACATAAAACAACAACTATCAGAATAACAAAATAGGAACCTAGCGACCTTTATTCCCCAGCACCACACATTCTCTCAATGGATTTCAACCACATAAATTAGTACATACAACATCAATACATAAGACATATGAAAGCATGCACACATATCACAAACAGGAGCAAGCAAACATCAAAACATTGGCTAATTCATCCATAATAACAAACATACTGTAGATGTGGTTAAAAGGAATTCATCTTGGCAATACGAATTGTAAACCTACTAAACAAACAAACATCAATGTGAATAAAAGGCCGCGATGATAGTTCATAAACAAACAACAATGTGAATAAAAGGCCGCGATGATAGTTCATAAACAAACAACAATTAGTTGTATTTGCTTCTGAGACTACAAACATGTTTTATATAAACACCATTGATGAAATGATTGGAGAGAATGAGAGATGATTATTGCATTCATCAATCCTGAACACCATTGATGAAGTGATTGGAGAAAATGAGAGATGATCCTTTCGTCCATCAATCCTTAAAATTCGTTCAACTCCAAGCGTTGTTCTTCAACAAATTCTCCCCAATTCGTTCTGTCGTGTGCCATCCTTTTCGGATATGTCTTTGTTTTCCTCTTGCATTTATATTTGTCTCATGCCATCTTCACCATTAGTATTTACGTCTACCTTTACTCTTTATGTCGTGGGGACACCGGGCCAGACTGCTTTGTAATGTTATCAACTGTCGTCCGTAACGTGAGCCAAATGAAACGCCTTCTGCTTACGTTAAGTATCACTGCCATCTGTTCTGGTCTTTCCCACAGTTCCGTATTAGTGACTTTATCATAATATGTTAGTCCTTCTATTCGGCGCTGGCTTCCATTAACGACAGCTTGAACCTTTTTTGGTGTAGTTTTTGTTGTTCCTTTCACACTACAGAGACATACAAAGTTTGGGATCTACACCATAACTGAAAATATGTATTTTTGTGGTGGATTTGATTTTTTTTTTTCATTTGATGCATTCTTTAGTTAGTAACTATATCTGTACCTCATACTTTTATCTATATAGCTATCAAGATAGATAAAAGATTTCAGCTATTGTGGGATTGTGTCTCTCAACACAATCTGACAGCCGTTAGGTTCATGTATACGCATAGTCTTTGTTTGAATAATATCAAGGCAGAAATTAGGAACAAGTTCGGTCTTAATGTACAATTATTCTTACAGCAGTCATTGCTGTCAAGGATGAAGTGTATTAACCTGTGCTGTAAAGTGAGCTCGAATTGTTATAAGAATAACCAGTTACTTTACTTGCTGTCTATACAACATTCATACTTCCTGCCGGTGGGGGTGCACATTATTCGAACCTTCCTATTACCAACCAAGGCCTCTGTAGTATTTCTCAACATTATAAATCCATTTTGGCATGGTCTTTCTTTTGCCCCAGGGCTCTGCTGTTTGGTGATATAAGTTAAAGCAACATATATACTTGGAGACATTTACAGGTTTATTAAACAAAAGAACATTCAAAACTGAAAACGTTGAGGATTTAACAAGAACAATTCGATAACATATATTCTTTTAGCTGCATTTCTTTAAAACGTGTTTTACATACCCTGATTGAATTAAGATTTAAAATTGCACATTTATATTAAAGTATTTCAATTGTATTGGTTCACTTTATATTCGTACATATGTTATTGTATGCATTTGAAACATTATTCCGAGTGCCCATATAATGTATCGGATACAAAATAAGAATGTGTCAGACGTGTGATTGCTTTCCTCATGTATGGTTTAGAGACTTGGACTCTACTTAAACAGGATATATCAAGACTCAATGTCTTTCACATGCGCAACCAGCGACTCATCCTCGGTATCCGGTGCTTTCATCTTATCCGCAATGTCCAGGTCTCTGCAATGACCAGTCTTCCTTCCATCTCAAACGCTCTGGCCCGCCCCTTCCTGTCGGTATTCAGACATGTGGATCGACTGGACAAGGAAGTTCCGGCTCACCAGATCTTTTTTAAGTCAGTTACATGTAACAAGGGACTCCCATCGGTTTTATGTTGAAATAGAAAGGGCCGACCTCGTTCTACATGGCTCCGGCAGATAGCAGTCTCCTCTTAAGCACCTCACGAGGTTTGGCTACAAGCAACAGCAGCGAGACATGGTAGTTTTCGGCCGACGCAACGGACCTTAGATGCCTATGAGAACATTATTATTATAGACTGTCACTTAATATGAACAGGGTATACAGTTTCACCAGACAAACAAACGGCCAGTTTCTTCACCAGACCGTCAAAGGGCGTATTTAGTTCACTATCCTGGCAAAGTGAGATGAAACTACACAAGACTGCAAAAGGTAGTTCATACTTCACCAAACTATCAAAAGGCGGTCATAGTTCGCCAACATAGCAAAGGTTTAAACTTCATCGGCCAGACAAAGGGAGTTCAAACTACATCCACCTGACAAGGGAAGTTTACACTTCATCAGCTTGACAAAGGTAGTCTGTAACTTCACCAGTCTGACAAAGGCAGTTTATACTTCAGTCTGACAAAAGTAGTTTATTCTTCACCGGATTGTCAAAAGTAGTTAATACTTCACTGACAAAGATAGTTTATATTTCACCAGCCTGACAAAGGTAGTTTATACTTCCCTAGTTTGACAAAGGTAGTTTATTTTTCACCGACCTGGCAAAGGTAGTTTATATTTCACCAATCTGACAAGGTAGTATATACTTTACCAGCCTGTCGAGGGGAAGTTTATACTCTACAGTCTCTCAAAGAGAGTTTATACTTAATCAGCTTGTCATAGGCAGTTTAGGGGAAATTCCCTAGACCTTCAAAGTGAGTTTATTCGAACTTCACCAGCATGACATAGGCAGTTTATACTTCATCAGCCTGTCAAAGGGAGTTATTACTTCATTACATACATATTTAATTATTTCTTTATATTTTCATCCATCTTTGCTGTTAGCGATGACGGGAGCTTAAGTAGCTTTTTTGGGCCAAGTTCTTCCATAGGTTGTTGTAAGCCCTTGTTGATGTATAATTAACAAGGCGTCTTAATCGTACAATGTAGCCTGAACATCTTAACCATCACTCGAATGTCCTGATTTCTCATTTTATCGCTCGGGGATGGCATTGGCTAGTGGTTAAGTGAACGGCTCACAACTCGAAAATGCTGGATTCGTTCTCAATCACGGCACCGGCCGTTACCCCGGGGAAGCAAACCCTTAGGAAATGCAGGAGGAAGCAGATCCTTACATAAAATGTATGCCGAAGTCGGATGCACTGGACCGACAGGAGCAAAATAAAAACACAGTGCAACGCACACCACCGTGGGAAATAGAGAAACAAGGCGAACGCAAAAACAAAACCAAAAAAAAAAAAATATAGCTCTTGCTCGCCCCAATGACTTATCTTAGACATTTTATTTCAGACTTTGTTATACTTAACGTCTTTATACTGGTTTAGAAGACTCTGCAGAGTCTGTATACAACCAGTTTCATTTACATTACTTTGCTCTAAAAGCTATGCGCATCCAATTTATTCTTAAATGCATTAATTGTCCCTGCCTCCACTACCTCCCATGGCCATGCATTCCAAGCATTCCCCACTCTCTGACTCAAAACAATATTTCCTAATATCTAATCTGGACCTCTCTTCAGTTAATTTGTAGCTATGCCCTCTTGTTCTTGTGGGTGGCTGTATTTTGAAGAAAAACCTTGTTATAGTCTAATTTATCCCTTCCTCTGATCATCTTATAAACCTGGATTGAGTCACCTCGAATTCCTCTCTCTTCTAGACACAGTAGGCCGGTTTTTCTGAGTCTTTTCTCAAAACTGTAATTTTGGAATCTCACTATCAGTTTTGTCGCTCTTTTTTGTTATCTTTCCAGCATGTTTATGTCTCCTCTATGATAAGGACTCAACACCTGTACACAATACTCCAATCTAGGTCTAACTAATGTTTTATACCGTTTGAGTATCACTTCTTTGCTCCTATGTTTAATATTTCTTTGTATCATACTTAGCATTGCATTTGCCTTTTCAATTGCTACCTGAACTTGCTCACTCACCTTACCTGTATATTCTATTATAACCCCTAAGTCTCTTTCCTTATCTACATTTCTAATATTGTTCCCGCCCATTCTGTAATTATGTTCCATATTGGATCTACCCATGTGGATGACTGTACGTGTATGTACAATAAACTCCATTTTCCAGCTTACAGACCATTTCGAATGTTATCTAAATCGACCTCAATATATGAACTTCTGCTTTAGCTGAGACACTACTGCATAGTTTTGTGTCATCAGCAAATTTTTTCAATCATTGATCCCATATCAATGTCCAAATCGTTTATATATATCAAGAATCTTCATTTCCGCTGCCTTGGGCAAGGGACACGTTTTGAATTTGTAAGACAGAGTCTGCATAAATATACTGTTTATCAGTTATTGATTTGATGAAAAGCTGATGGTCTGGAGTTTAGGGAGTTGTAACAGTTGATAAATCACAGCAAATGATTTCTTACATCTTGTTTCATTGTTTCTATGAAGTTTTTCATATTATATAACAATAATAACCGCAACACATTTCTACTAATTCTCATAGTTTCTGTTGTTTTGTTATTATTTATTTTACATGATGTGTCAAGCACATCCATGTGTCTTTGCATTCTTTTCTCATTCCCGTAGTTTAGGTGTTCGACCTCTGCAAAGAGTAGTTTTTGTGTTTAGGTATGCTCCACTTCTGCTAATGAAATTGGTCTGCCTGCTATTGTCATGTTGTCTTTCTAAATGTTGAATAGAAATGAAGAATGCCCACGCCATTGTTGTACTTCTACGCTTATTAAATATACTATTCGTATCTTCTTTTTGCCTTTTTCTTTTTCCTCTTCTTCTTCTTCTTCTTTTTCTTCTTCTTCGTCTTCTTTTCTTTTTCTCCTCTTTCGCCATGTATTTCATGTTACGTTTACACGCAAAGACCAGTTCTATGGATTTGGTTTGCTGTAGTGGAACGATCTTTTAGGGTTCCAAACAGCTTTGTGTGGATATTCCTCTCCATGCCAGTGCTCATAACGCAATTGGCTAAGCATATAATGAATATGTTCTGACGTATGTGCTGCCTGCCCGCACATGCACATTGGTGATGGAGCCAATTTAAGCCTATGTAAGTGATATTCACTCTATTATGTCCTGTTCTCATGTGGAACGTAATCACTTGTTCCGCTCGATCAAAGCAGTTATAGTTGTCTCTCGTTCCTTACGGCTTGAAAATATGTTTGCCTTTCCTGGAAGATGATTTTGTTGATGGTGTTCTCTTGTTGCTCCTTTTTTCGCCAATCTGTCTGCAGTCTCATTTCCTGATATGATATCCTCTGTAGCACTACCTTTCTGTTGGTTTTTAGTTTGTTCAAGACTTTCTTAAGCTCTGACACTTTATCATTCGTGAGGGCTTGCAGAACTGATATTGCATCCGTAAGAAATACACCCTGCTGGCATTGACTAATTGTGTTGCTTATCATTTATGCAACAATAACAGTTGCCTATACTTCAGCCGAGTAGTTAGGGCACAATTTTCCAGTAGATGAACTAGTGGTTCCATTTTCTTTCTGTGTGTAGACACCATATATTCCTGCGCCTCCATTTTTCACTGCTTGTGTTTCTGATCCATAATTTTCTGGGATACATCTATAAATAATTCTTATTACATTTGTATTATTATAATATGGTGCTCTCAAGTTTTACAAGAGTTGCTTTTTGTGTTCGGTAATCTTTTCATACTGCTCAAAGTGTGTTACAGTTTACTCTATCATGACCTTCTTCTGCTCTTGTCCGGATGAAACTATACACATTCCTGGTTTCTGCCCGAAGTGAGAAAGAAAACCATGGACTCTCGGCTCCATTATCTAGAATTCCCAACTGCTGATGGGGCTGGAAAGTGAATTAATAATAAGTAGACAAAAATCACACATTATGTTGTTATTTTACTTAATTGTCTTTGAGTCAATTAGTTGTCGTTCATTCCATTCCCTTGCCGAATTCACATTTACCCATGATCTGCTGAAGGGCAACATATTGCCTTATTTTTCGTTCAATCATTTCGCATACGTTTTACCGGTGTGACAAAACCGATATATCTCTGTACGAGTTATAGTTTATTTCTTCCAGATTTGCATTAACATGGCTTGTTGCAAATCCATGTTTTTTTGCAATGATTTCCTCTGTTTAGTTAATCCATCCTGTCTTCTCATAACCTTGAATTGATTCAGTTGTTATGCGCTCCATGCACACATTGATTCATTTCAATGGTCAATTTTTTTTAAATTATTTAATTTTTTTAATCAATATCATATTCCAGATGAATATTGTTTCTTTGGATGAATACTGATTGTCTCTGTGTTTTTTTGGATTAAAAATATGTTGTACAATTTCCATCGCTGTTTTTCGTATTTGTCGGTTAACTATTGAGCCCCTTTTTTGTCATTCTCTGTGAAGAAATTATCATCTGTTTAATATCATTTGTTCAATTTTTGTTTCATGAAGATGTATTATGTTGCAGATTTTTTCCCTCAATGATTTTTTCTTAATTGATTTTGATTACTAGTTTGGTATTTCCTCGTACCATTTAACAAGTAATATAATCTTCTTGCTTCTTGAACTTAGACAGTTTTTGAGGGAATTCTCTGTAGTCATTATTGATACTTTTACTTCAGACTGTCAACAAGCCGTTTATTCATTTTTTTGCCATGCGTAGAGTTCTCTGTTCCTTAATGTAAGTTCTTATCGTGTATATCTACCATGACTGTTTTGAAGATGGCCCATTCACTATTTATGTTATACGTCTTTCTGTTTAATGTTTAACATATCTTTGTTATTTCCTGACATATTTCATTTCTAGAAGCTTTCACTTTTGTACATCTTTTTAAAAATTGAGACAATCATAGGCTTTCGATTTTCTGATTTTACACTGAGATGTTTTTGGTCGTTACTATTTAGTCAGTGATCTGTATCTATACACATATAGAAGATTTTTCATGAGTCAATTATATTTTTCCTATGAATATGTCTTCCTAACTTGTAATGTATTTGTTATATAATATGAGTGATGTTCTCCCCGTGCAATGTTTTGAAATGAAGTTTTCAGTTTTGTAAGATGATGTTTGTGTTATTATTAGACCATTGTCATTATATAACTCTATCAGCTTTTATATACTGACGTTTCGCTCTAAAGTGATGTCACTGTATACCTAAATGTGTCAAATATACTTTCAAATAAGTTTCTCAGGAACAAAAGTGTCAACAAAATTAAAAATGTTAAACAACTAATTTACTTCTCTAAATTCTTCTCTAGACTGTCAAAGTGTCTTCTTGCTTCCTTAGATTATCAACGTGTCTACTTTCTTCCTTAGGCTGTCAAAGTGTCTACTCGCTTCCTTAGGGTCGAAGGGTCGAATTACTTGTATAAAATGTCAGTGTCGACTTACATCTTTAGAATGTCAAAGCGTCCACTTGCTCGCCCATAATGTCAACGTGTTCCCTTGCTCGCCCATAATGTAGACGTGTTCCCTTGCTCGCCCATAATGTCAACGTGTTCCCTTGCTCGCCCATAATGTCAACGTGTTCCCTTGCTCACCCATAATGTCAAAGTGTCCACTTGCTCGCCCATAATGTCAACACGTTCCCTTGCTCGCCCATAATGTCAAAGTGTCCACTTGCTCGCCCATAATGTCAAAGTTTCCACTTGCTCGCCCATAATGTCAACGTGTTCCCTTGCTCGCCCATAATGTCAAAGTGCCCACTTGCTCGCCCATAATGTCAAAGTGTCCACTTGCTCGCCCATAATGTCAAAGTGTCCACTTGCTCGCCCATAATGTCAAAGGTTCCACTTGCTTGCTCATAATGGCAACGTGTCGGCTTAACTTCTACCGAATGTCAAAAGCGTCGACTTACCTCTACCGAATGTCAAAGTGTCTACTTGCTTCCTTAGATTATCAAAGTGTTGAATTACTTGTACAAAATGTCAGTGTCGACTAATTTCTATAGAATGTCAAGGTGTCGACTTACTTCTTCCGAATGTCAAAGTGTCGACTTGCTTGCTCATTTTGTCAACGTGTCATCTTGTTTCTCCAGACTGTCAAAGTATCTGCTGGCTTCCCCGGACTGTCAAGAACTTACTTGCTTCTCCATGCTGTCAAAGAGTTGATTTGCTTCCCCATGCTGTCTAAGAGTTGATTTGCTTGTCTAAAATGTCAAAGTGCCTACTCACTTCTCCAGACTGTCAACGAGTTGGTTCTTCAGACTGTCAAAGAGTTGACTTATTTGTCCATGCTGTGAAAGAGTTGACTTGCTTTTCTAAATTGTCAAAGTGTCTACTTGCTTCTCCAGGCTGTCAACGAGTTTACTTGCTTCTACAGCATATCTAAGATCACAAGTGTCTAATCATACTGCGGAAGTCCATACCACTCTGCAGAATGGCAGATTGTTTAACAGATTGTCAAAACGTATGTCTGATCCACCAGACAGTGATTCATCAGACTGTCAAGACATGCATTTCATTCATAAGATTGTGAACACGTTCATACAATTAATCATCTCGTAACATGATATCAGTTTTCTCCAGACTGACAAATTCACCATGCTCTTCTGTAGATTACCAAATGCAATTAGCTAATTTGTCATATGACTCAATTGTCTTCAATAGGAGATCAAGATCCTAGCTGCCTCTGTCAGCAACTCAAAGCTGACTGTTAGTATCAGGACCAGCGAATACAATCTACCTATACCCCTCTACACCTCCAGGCGGTGATTCTGGATAACAGGCTGCAGAAAAACAGACTAGTTAAGGAGAAGTGATCGAAGAGGCTAGGGATCGAAGGGAAGGCTAACCCGGTACCCAAAAATGCCTGATGAAGTCAGATGTGTCGGACCGAAAGATGCGAATATGACAGTCAAGGGGTAAACTACAACATTTTGTTCTCCGGACTACATCTTGTTGCTAGCAAAGCCCCTTTCAGGGCTTGGTAGCTGGAATTTGAAAACGAGCAAAGAAGGAGAACAAGAATTGTCTTCCCTAGAATTTGCAATAGTCTTTACCAAACTGCCAAACGTGTCTATGACAGTAAAAACTAGAATCCTTTTTCGCCACGTTTGTTCAACTGATAGAGACGATGAATCTTCACACTTTGTCCGTAGTTTAACCTAAGCCCCTATCACTAAATTTAAATAGGATATTTCTTCCTCTCCTTCCCCAATGAAACTCCGCCAACTGTACCTTGTCCTACAGGCATATTCCTCCAGCTGTAAGCGTGGATGTCAGCCTCAAAGAACTTTCGAAATTATAAATTCAGGAAATGTATATACACAAAATCATTCTCACATGCTAACTGTAAAGGGAATGACGGAAAGACAGATACCGCCAAGGATGCTTTACGCTTATGTTATCTGTTGCTTATTTTATCAAGATGGCTGGGTCGGGCATGTCTGAGAGAAGAAGTGAGAAAAACAGTAAACGTTCTTTTGTCTTAAACACCGTTTCGTTAAGGTCGTTATCTGGTTTTTGAGACATCTTTATAGTTCTGGGACTTCCGCTACGTTCTTAAGGTTGTCTGTCTTGCAGTCCTATGTTTTGCTCTGTAGGATACTGTTGTACTCTGGGATCAAATACTTCTTTCCTGTTGCTTCTTGGCTCCATTTAGCTTGTGATGAAACTATAGCAAATAATGCATCTGACTTCTTTACAGGAAGCCTGTATCTAGCGAGTGATGCAGACTCTTGCTGGGTTCGCTTCTGTAGCAACTTATTTTATATCATGGTGTTGCTAGGCCATTTCACAACTCTCTGAAGTCGTTTTTTAAAGACAAACATAATTATAGTTATAGTCTTCTCTCTCTAATAAGATTTTATTTATTATTTACTGAGTCACGAACAGTGATTCAATTTCATATTTATTTTAGCCCATTTCAAATGTTAATTCCTCCTTCACAACTCAACTTATCGCAATATCGTCTGTTATTTATCATTGCTCATTTTCCCACTGTTGTAAAGTTCATTGTTTTCATTCATCAACACTTTAATTGTATTCCTATATTTCACAGCTTTTCTGTTTTGTTCCCGAACTACAAACATTTATATCATAACAATTGCTATAACTGCTGATCAAAACTGTTTTGTGTGTTTGGTCTTTCTTTGAAATGTGGAAGAAATTTAGAGTAATCTTTTTATAAGCTCACACTGTTTTGCACGAAAGTTATTTTTAAATACAAGGTATGACTAAGAGTTTCTACCGTTTTAATATTTCCTTCTTATTAATACAGACTCTTTTTCCTACTTCAACACTTGCTTTACGATTCAAAATATCTTCAAAATAAAACTAAAAGACACCTTACAATCTACATAGGACCACATGGCGTTGAGTTCTGAGTAGCAAACTGTTCTTCAGAGAAAGGTTTCTGAACAATATTTCAAATATGGTCAATCCATTTTATATGCACACGTTCGTGTACTATATGCACACCATTGCTATTTTCAATCCTTATCTCTATAAGGATTCTTTAGAGAAGGCTTCATTTTCATCTGAACCTATACTGTTTGGTGCTAGAGCTTTGAGCGAAGGATGGATTTTGGCAGGTTCTTGTCATGTGTCTAAACAATTTAATTATATGATAGTTTATAAATGACGTAAATGGTGTTCCATTTCTCATGTCTTAATTGACCAAAACTGGTGAAGGAAACGCATTTCTGAATAACTAATTTATTGGAGGTCACAACAATAGTAATAATAATAATAATAATAATAATATAATGATAATAAGAACATGGGACAGAAGAATATGAAGAATGTATGTTTAACATTAAGGACCTCTGTAAGTGTCATACTAATTGAGGCGTTCTTTCTTAATAGGTATTCCAAGTACCTGACCTGTAACACAACAAGTACCTGACCTGTAACACAACAAGCTGGGTTATTAAACAGCTTGTGCTTGAAAAAGAATGAAGATAATAACATAAAAATAGCTGCAATAAAACCAAGGTTTAAAAAGAAAACATAAGCGATGACGTTTCGACATTCAGCACTCCAAGCACTGAAAATCAGAAAACTGCTATGGCTTCAGACACTACTGTCTGAACTGAGTAACCAGCACAAGCCTGTCATGCAGCGGATACCCTCTCATTGTGGAATACCAGTAAACCAGAGAGCAGATCGACTGAGAAAGAAGAGTGCTGCAGACGAGTAAAAGAAGTATAAGTTACATACCAACAGAATAAAATGATGATCAAATCAATCAGAAAGACACACCGGAACACGATTATCAGAAGATAAATAGACACGAGCAAACTATTGTGTTGCACCTCAGAACAGAACATGCCCGACTGCAGTCACAACTACACAAACTTGAAACTTGACAACTTCGCCATGTATATTATTCGGGCAGGCACCCCAGACAACAGAGCGCACACTACAGCATCGCCCAAAAATAGTATACAGAGACAAACCAACTGGCCCATAGAAACAACAGAGTATAAGAAACTATGTGGACCTCCAATATGCGAGCTACATCAGACAGTGATGTTTATGCGAGAGATATCATTGTACACATAGACATGATATTTTCAAACGAACGAAAGAAGACGAGGAAGTGTTGACATTAATAAGTTTTAGCGATGACTGAACAATCAACTGAACACAGACGAGAACAATCAACTATGATACACACACACACATATATATATATAAAGGCAAAGGCCGCCGTCCATCCTAGACGATGATGACATAAGTAATTGTGCTAGCGCTATTTTTAATAAGGATTAACTGCGCTACTTGTTATCCTCACTCTCTCGTCTCTAGCCGCCCGACCCCAGTAGCATCAAGCACGCGTGAAAAAGACGGCGGACTACGGAGTCGAACCCACACCACCTGATCACGAGGTCGACGGCTTAACCACTTCGCCACGGAAAATATATATACTAATATCATATATCAGTATACAATATAAAACACATTCTCAATCAATTAAAATTGATTCTTATCAACAACGATTTGAACATTTACTTGAGAATACAAACTGTCTACTTTGAATATTCGATAGAGAGTTAATTAACATGTACTCTCTATTTCGAATATTCAATATATTATTGTTATTTTTCGAAAGTACTCGAGATGAGATGAGTTAACTGTTGACGTTTCTTTTGTCATGGCTTATAATGGCACATCGCACATTTCGATGTGTACGTGAGAAGTCAAATTAGCAGGAATGATGTGTTGTGCAATGCAAGGTTCCTCACTAAGCTCGCAACTTTGAGTATTACAGAAACGATCCCCACCACGTACACCAGACTGCAGTGACACAGTTCAATATATTTCACCTGACTGATTACTCTTCGAATCTATATTCGATATACGCTCGTATAAAACTGAACATTTGCCTGAGTGCATCATACACTGTCATTTTTAAGTACTCAAAAGATATAACTGAGTATGGCGACAACAGAAATTGTCTATCCAGACCTACTTAAAGTAAGTCCCATATATGACACTGCTGTAGGCGATTAAGTGTTGGACATCGTGCGAAACCACAGATTGTTAATCAGTTGAGGTGGCCAGTTCCCTTCCTCGATATCTTTGCTTCCTAACAGTAAGACAAGAACTCATTTCCATATATGCCGAATGGGGTGAGTCTGTAAAAGGAATTAAACCTCGACATTTACCGATACAAGCGAGTGCTCTAGTACATCGATAATGAGAAGGCTAATCGACATTCACATCCGATCTGGAGACTGTAGCACGACACTACAGAAAACACGTATACAATCAATGATTGGTTTACTAAAGCCAACAACAGATTAATAGCTACCATGCAATTGCAAAAGTTTGACAGGTATGATAAAGTTTACCCACTTGTAGATTGCAACCGGACTCTGGTAGAATTAGGGAAGGTACGACGACAAGGAAGGGCACTGGCCTCCGGTTTGAATAATGTATATTTTACAAACACTATATTTTTGAGTTCACATAGTTCACTAGGCTGTACATGTCTACGTGACTGTGTTATATATGAAGCTTTCAATTCAGCGAGGTATCTTTTCAGAAGATCTCAAAACAAGACCAGACTTCTTCAATTAAAGCTTCTTGCACTTCATCCTAAATGTCAATATATGTCTTAAAACCCATTTTGCTTTGCTGTTCCGTCATCCAATTTTAACTCAGACGCCATGAAAAAGAATTATACTTTTTCGTTTCTGCATAATATATGGGGTATTGTTTTTAAATCATTCTTTCAAATCCATAACGCTGCTAAACATTAAGCTTGCTTTGGCCTAGGACTAAATGCCGGCCGCTTTTGGCATCGATGTGCTGAACCCAATACCTATTCTCAGTTATTTGTCTAGCTAATCAATCACCCACCAAATATTTATTTACGTCGCACGTTCCAGCCAGACCTCGCCTAAACAAGTCATGCTGGATTCAGTGTCTGTGACTTTGTAACTAGCTTAGAACACTACCGGGGTATAGACTCAGCTCTGAGAATCAGAGCATGTTCTGGTCGCTTCTATTTACAAGATAAATCTCGTCAGACTGAAAGGGCGTGCCTGCATTACCCTGATGTTGAGGACGGTCTAGGATTCAGCCAATTATTTTCAGACCTGAGACTTGCTTGCACATAACATTCCCGCGTGTCTGGTTCAGAGGTTCTCGAATGTGTGTATCGGTTGAGCTTACCTTTATCAAATCACGATGGTTCTCAACATTTTTATAATAATGAGAGATATTATGTTTGTTTGCATAGAACATTTTTTTTGTTTCTATTGTTTCTTTCATTTATTATATCCTTCTTAATTTTTTTCGAATATATTTACCACTTTAATTTCTTCTGATTTCTCTTCCTCTTCTTCTCTCCTTTCTGATCCTCCTCCTCTTTCTCATACTCATTCTTCTTCTTCTTCGTCTTCTTCTTTCTCTTCTTCTTTTTTCTTTTCTTTTTCTTCCTTTTCTCCGTCTGATACTCCTCATTATTTTGCATTGAAATAATACATTGATTCTGGTCTCATTTAAACATAGCTCATATCTCGCTTAGCAGGTCTTAAGGAAACGTGCAATACTTACATTATATAGGTCATCTACCGTACCGATCCTCACTTGTACATGTATGCTTGTATATTGTTTAGAATGGACAGCTGGTCACCTCTTATGAATACTCAAATTGTGGCAGTGGACAGTTTCTCGTCTATAATTTACGCATTTTGTGATCTCAATATGACAAAAACACATGAACTATGTATGTATGTATGTATGTATGTATGTATATATATATATATATATATATATATATATATATATATATATATATATATATATATATATATATATATATATATTTTGGGTGGAGGTTTTTTGTGTTCTATTCTCATATCTCCTACATTTATCAATTAAACATACATTTGTAAATTCTTTCAATTCTCCTGATTGATGTGTGTGACTTTTGCACATCGCAGAATGTACCTCCTTTTGAAGGAGGTGTTCATACCCGTTTTGATTGCATAGCTTCTTAATGTGTACGTACGCTGTCCTCGTTATACTGCTGCAGAGGCTAAGGTGTACCCCTTTAAACACTGCAGTCAGGGATGTTGCGTTAGATACTTCATTGCAAATGATCCCAGCTTTAATATGGTAGGGTGCCACTTCATCACATCACACTGTTCCAAACAAGCACCATCAGTGCTGTCCGCCGTTTTTATTTATCAGATACGTGAGTGGCCCATGGCATGTGAGTCCCCTAGCATTAATAGAACACAATCGTCCCTAGCTTATGATAATATAAACCGCACGCTAAAACCCACTGAGGTAGAACTACAACCAAAACCCAAAACGCCCGGTTTGGTATGAACGTTTCTAGTGTGTGTGTATAAATATATATATATATATATATATATATATATATATATATATAAATATATATATAATATACTTTCATGCACACACACTTTTCAAAGCTGACATCTGCAGTATTCAATAAAGCATAACCTGTCCCTAATTGCAGGTAGCCAAATGTTGTCTAAATTCATTTCCGCCTTTTGACTTACATAACCTTTTGGATCAATGGCTTTAGTCAGAACATCTCTCCGTCTTACTTTTGGGTGGCGAAGTTGTTGTTTCAAACTGTAGTTTGTCCAGAACGTCAATGTTTGTGCCCATCTGTTGTCAGGTGCGCGTGACATATCCGGCCATTACATGTTTTGATCGACCCAGTATCTGTGATGTCAATGATATCAGTTTGTAACAGGAAGACAGATTAGACAATCACTCGTAAATCGGTTTCTATGGCTATTCCTAAGCTGGAAGATGGTAGCCGAAAATGCAGGGAATGAGCTGAAAGCAGCCATGGACCCAACGCTGGCTGTTTACGTCAGTATGAGGGATTCAGAAATGCTGCAGACTTTGGTCCGCCTCCAATTGGCGACTGTGGGAATGGAAAACTCTTCAGTCTTGCTGGGGGAACAAGGATCGACGCGGGAAGGACAAACGTCTCCAAAATTATGTACTGATACTGGATGTGTCATTCCAAAAGAACTATATGATAGTATAACAGCCTGTCTGTAATCTGTGACAAAAAGTAATAGCACGTTTTTGTCAGAACGAATGCAGAGGAGGAAGATGACACAAAATAAGAAGAACAAGAACAAGAGGAACAAGAGGAAGTAGAAGAAGAACATAAAGAAGAAGATGAAGAAGCAGCAGAAGACGAAGAAAAAGAGGAAGAAGACGAAGATGAAGTAGAAAATGAAGAACACATAGAGGAACAAGAAGAATATGAAGAACCAACAATTTAAAAATAAACCAAAAAAGTGGCAAGCACTTGAACACCCACATTATCGGTTTGCTAAGATAAACTTCATATTTATTTGTTGTCGTTGTTATGGATTCGATTCTACTATTAGAAAACATTACGTTTTGTATGCATTTCATTGGTACCTGTGTTTAGATAATCAAGTACTTAACGAGTTGAGCATATTTTTGACATTGCATTTCATGGATGACCCATCTCTTGATATAACAATTGTTTACTTTAGTATTTCATGTCATCACGCGCTCATTCACAGAAATAACATTTTCGGCCTCAATTTCTCTTTATTGACATATTTAAAATTGGACCTGTATATCTGCTATATATATATACTTTTTACTTTTTTACCATATCTGTTATCTTCATTGTGCACAGTATCAACAGTCATATCTTCTTTCCAATTGTTTAAATATTTCGTCCGATTTTTTCTATGTTGATCATAACTCTGGTATTCCACTAGTAAGTGGAGAACTGTATTGTAGTCAGATCCTCTTTCAAGGGAAAATCAAAGAGTGTGTGCTGCCAGGTACGGTACACTCTGGTATGCCTTGCGGTAAGTTTGTGCTTAACTTGTAAGTTAGTTAAGACAATGGATTGAGGGCAGCGACTGGTTACACCGCATTACCTAACAACATGAGATAATTTGTACAATTAAATGGTTTACGTTTAATCTCCAACGGCAGATCAGTTATGTGGATAGCTTCATACCACAGTTTCAGAGCTGCTGTTCTTAATAAAACATATATTTTTGTTATCAATAGAAACGAGCAGATTTATTAGCATTCCATCTGCATCTCTTCACATTTTTAACTAAAGTTTTGCAAGATGACAATATGTGGTGAAAACAATCTTGCAAAGAAATGATCAATCAAAGTCATGAACTTACTAAATATTTCATCTGGCTTTGATATCTGGCATAAGGGTTGTTTTCTTCCTTGATATAACAACTGTTTACGTAATCTCTCATATCATCGATCCCTCACATCTCTTGACATAACAATTGTTTACTTCAATCGCACATATTCTCGATGGATCATCTGCTGGTAAAACAATTGTTCATTTAAATCACATATTTTAGTATTTCATCTCATGATATAACTATTGCTTACTTGAATATCTTATATTTTAGTATTTCATCTCATGATATAACTATTGCTTACTTGAATATCTTATATTTTAGTATTTCATCTCATGATATAACTATTGCTTACTTGAATATCTTATATTTTAGTATTTCATCTCATGATATAACTATTGCTTACTTGAATATCTTATATTTTAGTATTTCATCTCATGATATAACTATTGCTTACTTGAATATCTTATATTTTAGTATTTCATCTCATGATATAACTATTGCTTACTTGAATATCTTATATTTTAGTATTTCATCTCATGATATAACTATTGCTTACTTGAATATCTTATATTTTAGTATTTCATCTCATGATATAACTATTGCTTACTTGAATATCTTATATTTTAGTATTTCATCTCATGATATAACTATTGCTTACTTGAATATCTTATATTTTAGTATTTCATCTCATGATATAACTATTGCTTACTTGAATATCTTATATTTTAGTATTTCATCTCATGATATAACTATTGCTTACTTGAATATCTTATATTTTAGTATTTCATCTCATGATATAACTATTGCTTACTTGAATATCTTATATTTTAGTATTTCATCTCATGATACAACTATTGCTTACTTGAATATCTTATATTTTAGTATTTCATCTCATGATATAACTATTGCTTACTTGAATATCTTATATTTTAGTATTTCATCTCATGATATAACTATTGCTTACTTGAATATCTTATATTTTAGTATTTCATCTCATGATATAACTATTGCTTACTTGAATATCTTATATTTTAGTATTTCATCTCATGATATAACTATTGCTTACTTGAATATCTTATATTTTAGTATTTCATCTCATGATATAACTATTGCTTACTTGAATATCTTATATTTTAGTATTTCATCTCATGATATAACTATTTCTTACTTGAATATCTTATATTTTAGTATTTCATCTCATGATATAGTAATTGTTTACTTCAATCTTTTATGGCATTGCTTTCTCCTGCACATATAAAATAAATGTTTGTGTTTTTAAAATATCTTTTGTCGGTCTCAATTTGTTAAATTGATATATGTATCATTGAACATGTATATTTTCATTGTGAAAAGTATCAATATGTTAAGTAGCCATATATTGTTATAAGCATCTCTAATTGGACTTGGAGGTAGGTGCGATCATCATTCTGTTCTTACACTAGCACGAGCGCGGCGCACTCATTTGAATTATAATTTCGTTTCTCGCAGGGACATTTCCGTAATGCTTGTTGGTTGTTGTACAGTGGTTAATTCTTTAGCACTTTGTTTTACGTGGAAAGGTTACCAGGGATGGGAATATATGGCAAACTTGAGGCAGGGAGCTGTGAACATAGAATGTTTGTTCGTGACAACGATCACAAGACAAGTATTTATCTGCACTCGAGAAACACCCGTAACGAAACAAATGAAAGGAAATGAAGTAATGGGCAGTACTGAATTCGAACACCGAACTTATAGATCATAGAAGCGGTTCACCAAGATGGAGAAAGAGAGAGAGACAGAGAGAGAGAGAGAGAGAGAGAGAGAGAAAGAGAGAGTGAGAGAGATGGTGAGAGAAATACACACTTTAACTCATCTCTTGTTCTTTTTCTCTCTCTCTCTCTCTCTCTCTCTCTCTCTCTCTCTCTCTCTCTCTTAGAGTGTATACCTGAAATGATTGGAGATGTTTGGACAGAACGGTAGCTTTCATTCGATAAGACCAGAATAAAAACTAAACATGCACGACATATATATATATATATATATATATATATATATATATATAGCTATATAACAATCAACTAGTTTGGTAGTATAACAAGGGTCTCTCCAAATCTGTCCATCGAGCGTGAATACAATAACGGCTCTTAGGAGTCAGATTCACTTCATATAAAGAAGAGTGTAAAGTATAAACGGCCAAAACAATGATCTAGAAAAAAAGATTGCGTCTCCTCGCGTGTTAAAGGATACACGTAGGATGATGAGATGTCAGGATTAACCGTTTCAGTGCATATTTTCCTAAATGATGTTGAATAGTTGAATGTAGAATGAATGCCCGTTATTAGTAAGTTTACTCTTTTGTGCGCCCTGATAAGGATTTTCATGGACCTGCTGCAAACCCCCACCTAAAATCAATTGTACAATTCTTGGCTTCATCTGCGTGTCGCTGACGTCGATTTCCAACCCCGTTAGCCCCACTGCCATAAAAGATGTTGTTTCCAGATATAACTACGTGGAAGTGTTGTGCGGGTCTTGACCAGCAAAATATTACTTGCCCCTGACTAAAATGTCTGATTAGTATGTTTTGCCTGATCCTGAATAATATGTCTGAGCAGTAGGTTTAGCCTGATCCTGAATAATATGTCTGATAAGTATGTTTTGCCTGACCCTGATTAACATATCTGATCAGTATGTTTTGCCTGACCAGACGTTTGTTGCCTCTCCGCTTTCTAAATGATTGTACCAAAATAAATTATACATTGCATTCTGTATAGTAATAGCTTGGTGTCCATGTCTGCTTTGTATGAGTGACACACTGTGAAAAAGTCGTAAGAAGTTATTAACTGTACTGTCTAACCTCACTAGGGCAAAAGACTCACAGACGTATGATTCACAATCTCTGCTATTACCACATTCCAAAAGCTTACCAAAGTGTGTTGAAATCTACTTGGATTGAGAGTTTTGGAAACAATGCCACATTTATCATCCATCTATTAGAATGCAACCTGATACATTTCCACTGGACGTTCACAAAATAGTAAGAGATGAGGCATTATAAAGATTGTCTGGAAGATGCATACAAGCCATGCGCGAAATACTGCAACAGCACGGATTTACAGCAAGCAACACTAAGACCAAGTATGGTAACTGAAAATTCCCACCGATGATTAAGGAGTACATTGAGTGCAAATGTCCAGCAAGACAAGTTTATATGCATCATACAAACGCAAGAGTAAATGATGTGCATTCTAAGGACTCGGAAGAAGTATTTGAAGAAGACCTCATGATGGTATTCTTAATACAGCGGTTTTAAACAAGGCTAGGTTTTGGCCTCGACACTATTCAACATTTTCTTTACACTGCAACTGAATCCCGCAATTAGTAATCCAACAGAAAAGATTTGCCTTAACATTAGGTCGAGCAGTCATTTGTTTAATCCTGCGAGTCTCAAGACAAGAACCTAGATCAGAGAATACAGTCAGGGACTTGTTATTTGCTGATGATACTTCAATTGCCACTCACAGTCAGTAGGAACTCGAGAACCTCTTAGATCGCTTTTCTCAAGCGTGCAAAGGTTTTTTGCAATAAAACAAATGTGTTTGGACAACTACCAATTGGTAGCTGTGGAGTAGCTCATTTAGTATTTTCAATCCTCAACGATAAGCTCCTCCTAGACCCCGAAAGAGACAATTGCATTGGCAAAGGTGCTGCCATAAATTCCCGTCTGACAACGCATGTCTGGGAAAACCTCAAACTAAAAGCCAAGACCAAGACGGTGTTCTAGAATGTCTGTGTCGTCAGTACGCTCTTATATGGTAGTGATACGTGGACAATCTATGTCAAACATGATCAAAGGCACAACACCTTTTTGTGGCTCATGGGGACACATAGTGTCAAACCATGAAACGCATAGTCGGAACGGTTTCCAGGTATGTACACGCTCCTTATGCAGCGAAAACTAAGATGGCGTGACCATGTTCGTCGCTGGAATACGGTCGTATACTCAAAGTTATTGTTTATGGACAGCTGGCGTGTGGTAAAATTACAGCTGGCTGACCTACGTTGTGATTCAATGACGCGTGTGAAAGAGACATGGAGACACTGGATATCGATCTGACGCTTGAGAAGACATTGTGCTGACATATACACATCAATATGCAATCTGAACAGCCTCATCAGGCTGGACGAAAATAAGCTCATGCAAGACAGGTAAGTGAAGAGAAGACGCAGCAGGACAAAGGAACATTTAAAACAAAAATAGTTGATAGTAGCTAATCGATTGTCGAATAATCGTATAATTAGTCAAGAATGAAAAACGGCTAATAACTAAATGGGCTTTATGTTTATGATCGCCATTTACTGCCCAAACACCAGTAAGAAGGGGCTCAGGACAGGACGATATTTGTTAAGTTTAAGATGTCTATATTACGCTTCTTTCGCTACATCTGCGTTTGCCACCAAACATCAACATCTATGGGCTCCTACAAAGCTAGGCAGACCTGTTGAGGTGCACTTTGTTTTGCATTCAGAGGTTCAGTGAAGCCGACTTCTGCGTACATTAATTTGTGGCTGCTTTCCAAGCGTTGGGTTGACACTCCACACCTACTAAAAGCACTAAACCCCCCCCCCCCCCCCCGACAAACAAAACAGCAGTAGTTTGCTGCAAGACGTGTTTGTCCTAGCAGCACTGCCTTACTGGACTATTAGAGCCTATTCTGCCCGAGAGTGATCGCCTGCAAGTGGCTAGCGTGTAGTTTGGTCAGTCGGTCGAAACTTTAAAGTGTGGATGGTCATTACTACATGATGCTTCTGCTGCTATAAGTTCAACAGTGCGACCGCTCTCTCTGCAGGTGTTTGCGCACTTGGTAGTTCATTTCTCCCATAAAGAAATACAAGTGGGAACACTATTCTCGTTCTTCGCGCACACAAACACACACACACACATATACACACATGCACACACAAGCACGCATGTACACACACATACGCACACACACGTACACAAAACCACATACACACACACACACACAAATAAAGTAGCACAATTTAAGAAACGATTCCGGGAAATATCAAAACAATCTACTTACCAGAGAAACAGTGAATACATTCAACCCGACACACGTAGGCGTCTCGCGACGGTCAAACATACAGTCTAGCCATCGTGACGGAGAAGAAAATTGCCAATCTAAAATTATATACACATAGTTACTTCACCACAAACATATGCATCACCCTTGGCAACCATTTACACAATGACATGAATGTCATTACATTTCTTTGCAGCTAATCTGACTTTCGAAATTCAAGTCGCATCGTAATATGGCACTGGGGATTTTACATTGAATTTAATTTAAATAATCTAGGTTATTTTTCCTACGAGATTTGAGCACTTTAAGCAGCCAGCTTGAAAATGTAAATGTTGTATGTATTTGTTTGGTGATGAATCCCATAAAATTTAAGTTCGTATTTTAAGTGTTTCTTAAACGAACTTAAAACATACTACTCTTAGATTCAACATTTTTCTGAAATCTGGCAATTAAATTGTTTTCAGAGTGAAGGTCTGTTTTGTAAACATGTCTAACGACATCTGGAAAAAAGGAAATTCAACTATATTGTCGTGATGCTTGCTAGAATTTAAACCGTTTTTAAGTAAAGTAAACGCTAGAAGGGTAGAACACTCCCTAACTCACAGCATTGCACACTTTGTCATCCACACAAGCCAACGATTTCCTAAGTGTGTGGCAGGGTTCTAGGTCTGGAACACAATTAAAGAAACACTACTCTATATATGAACCAAGGAAAAGCATGAACAACTCTTTCATGACATGTGGAAGAAACATAGCTTTCTGCTGGTCAACACTGCACAAGAGTTTAAGCCTGCTTTCGTAGTATTATTTCATGTCCGACACGTCATCACCAGAAGGACTATCCGGTAAAAGAATCACATGTTTCCACAACAAACATAGTCATAGCCGCTAAATGTTCCTTTCAACACGAGACATAGATTCAAGTCTATCTGCGGGATCAAGATGCCTAGCAGCGCATGAGCTGCTAGCGTCAGGGCCAGCGAACCAAAGCTGCCAAGACCATTCTACACCTCCAGGCGGTGATCCTGGATAACAGATTGCATCAGGGTAGGCTGGCTAAGAAGATGGGATTGAAGAGGGAATGCTAGCCCGGTACTCAAAAAATGCTTGCTGAAGTCGGATGTGTTGGACCGAATGGTTTAAATATCGCAGTCAAGCTGTAAACTTCGACAAAAGGCATTCCGTTCTCTGGACTACATTCTACTACTTAAGCCCTTTCAGGACTTGGTAGCGGGAGATTAAGAACGAACGAAGCCAAGCCAAGCCAAGTCTAACTGGTAATAAGACCACATATTTCCACCACAAACATAGGCATTACCGCTAAATGTTCCTTTCAGCACAAGACATAGATTCAAGTCTACAGGCTAACTATTTTTTAACGGCTTACTCGATCTTAAGATACAACCAATACGATTATATGTGGTAGATAGTCCCCACATTCTGCAACGGAAACGTTTTAAATCATTAAAAATGCATCATCACTTGTTGTTGAAAGTTCGCAATGTGTAACGTTATTCTTTTGTGCGCCCTTACAATGGCTTTAGTTTATGTAACCTTTCTCATATCCCGAGCGTTCTGATAAAATTGAACCGGAATACTGAAGCACTTGTGCTATGTTTGGCTCATCTGCGAGACGTTCAATGCTACGGGGATCACATCGAACCCCTCTGATTCCAGTGAGAACTGATGGGATTGAGGTGGGGGTCTTGGTTAGCATGTTTTACCTGATCTTGACTAACATTGTCTTAGTATGTTGTGCCCGGCCAGATGTAAAAAACACTCCCCAAAACTGGCTGGACTCGGGCAAACAATATACAGTCGATTTTGTCCTGGTGTCAGGCTATATGTAGTGATGTTACCAGTTCATTTCCTACATTTGACTTCCATACTAAAAGTTATGCTCATAATTAGAGGTGGGTGAACTAAAGCGTGAGTGCGCAAGATTTATTTTCTAACACATTTGTGTTTCAAGAAACATCAATGTAGCCTCACCGATATTAAATGTGCATCAATTGAGTCATTCGAGCACTTGCTTCTGGCGCCAGAGAGATCATGTTTGCTCCAAAGTAGAGATACGCTAAAGTCTTCTAGATTTAAATGGATACCGTATTTCCAGTTAATGAATTGCAAGGAAACTGGTTAGTCCGTCACACAACAAACGTTTACACCTGGACCAATTAACGTTTCAACACTGATTGACAGCGCCTTATTTACGGCTTAATCTACATTTACTAATTGAGTACGCTATGGGCAATTTGCATGTCCTTCCTGGGAGAGCGATTCCAAAATGCGTTCCGACCAATTTATGTAACGTTACATGACATTTCGAGAGCTGTTAATACTCCATTATAATATTACACTTAATAGTATCTACTGTTTTGTGTTCTTGTATTCTAGTATTAGATTATAACGGAAGAATACGGTTGAGAAAGAAATTTACTTCAGCTAAATGTGCCTCAAAATTGGTTTAGGTTGAGAAACGCTGTTCTATGGGCACAAATACTACCAGGTTGGGAGCCCCCGCTTGAGTTTCCTGTTTTAGCAATCTATACGTCTGGAAGTGTCTTTCCTGACCAACATGCAAGATGTATCCGTTTAGGAGAGCGATGCGCCTATT
The DNA here is from genome assembly GCA_036924085.1 of Ariolimax columbianus. Classification (NCBI taxonomy): domain Eukaryota; kingdom Metazoa; phylum Mollusca; class Gastropoda; order Stylommatophora; family Arionidae; genus Ariolimax; species Ariolimax columbianus. The sequence continues at coordinate 131,676,713 of JAVGWX010000002.1, forward strand.
GACACTTCAATATCGGTATGGGTTCCACCTTCATCTGATACGCCATTATCTATTGCTGCCACCAGATCATTTCTAAGTGTCTCTCCTTTCAGGACCAACTGCTAGGATTACCCGTGGCCAGATAGAGTGTAGAGCAGCATCATTGTATCTATGCGCTCGTAGATCACACGCCGGTGGCGCTATACATGGGTGGCACATCTTTGCCTTGATGAGACCCCGAGATAGTGAAGACCTCAGGACAGGAAGAAGCGATTCTAAGGAGGAACAGTGCGTATCGTGTTGGTAGAGAAACTTGAGATAAAATTCAAGGCTTTATCTGGAGTTAAGGAGAAAGAATTTCAGATAATCACATTTACTGATGGCGTGCAGGAGAGGGCATAATGTGTTTTGAAAGCTACAGGCTACGTAAGATGGCGGTTTGTAAGCAAGGGTATTCTAACAGACAGCGGATGAAGATGAAATAATATACACGGCAACCCAGGTGGCGAGTGGGCAGCTAACATTTCACAGTTGTGATGATAATCTGTAGATTAAAACGGCATAATGCCTGCCAAAAAAAGCTAGGAGTCTAGTGTTTGTCAAATAGTTTTACATGCGCGAATTGCTGTGTGTTTTTTTGATTTTTATCTGTTTGTTTTTACGGCTGCAACGATCATTTGCTGTTCGAAGGAGGGAGTACGGTTCGTTCCACTGTCTTTCTTCGCGCATCTGGGATTACAAAATCTCCTTTTGCGTGTGTTTTTTTCTTGTTCAACTTTTGCTCAATGTTATCAGTACCGTGTTGTAGATTGAGACGTGTTTGTGAAGGACTGGTAAGTCATTCTAGAGGTGCTAAGTTGGCATACAAGATATAGCGATGATTATACGCAACATCTCAGCTGTTTGATGGGCAGGTAAAAGCGATAATAGGAACATCAACTCTAGAATTAAAACATAATTACCTTCAGCGGAGGCGCAGCCCCCAAGTTAGAGTCTTCAGGGAGGGTACATTCAGATGGGGAGAGGGAAGATGTCTGAATGGATGGGATTGGTAACGCTTGTACAGACCGATTATACCGATTGCCTTTCGCAGTTTATTGAATGCTCTCTCAACAGTCCCCACACGTTCTTGTCCACCAAGCTGTAAACTGATGCCGGACTTTCAGCTATGAATTTCAATCACCTAAGAGGGAAATTGGTTGTCATATCGCACACAGATACAGTAAGTCACGTTACACTTCTTTTTCGACGGCAGTATCTGACTTCCTTGGCGTTTTGTAGATGCTGTAATAAGAGAAACCCACCTCCAGCTCTGGTCCAAATATTATATAACTCTGGAAGCTATCATGCTTGTCTTTAGATGCAGAGCGGGTCAGCCAAATAACCTAAATGTTAACCACAGTCTACATAGCTGCAAATTGGTAACTGACTGTAAGAGTTTCTGAGAGAGTGGACAGAAACCCGTTATTCCATCTAACGATAGGTGATATCTCAACTATTTTTATCGTTAAATGAGATGGAATCTTATCTAAGAGAAAAATCAATCATTAGCAGCATCATGAGGCGGTCTCAGGAAAATGTAACAAATTTTGAATCCGTCATGAACGGACCGTTGCAATTCCTTGCTACAAAGAAATCGAATTCGAAACTTGAATTGAAGTGAAACGGTATGGTTCACCAGATTACCTTACACAATCATCGATTAACATTCTAGAAAATTCGTTGGAGAGTTAGTAGCTCGCGGCAAATGGTCAGTGTTAGCTTCATAGTCTTGACAGCATATCTAGCTGCGAACGGACATCCGGAAGGCAATTTAGCTCATACATAATAGTACATGCCCATTAGTCTTTAACAAATGCTTCCAAACGGCAGTGCTTACTATGTAACAACGTGTAACTTCTCTTAAAATTATATTGTAGCACTAGCGTTCAATGTCATTGACTATCACATATGAACATACGTCTTCTGGTTCTTTAAGCGTATTTCGTTCATATATATATATATATATATATATATATATATATATATATATATATATATATATATATATATATATATATATATATATATATGAAGTCACTAAACGTTAACCTGGCTACAGTGGGATCAACTTTTGGATTGCCTAAGACGGATGTGTAGGACCGAAAGGTGTTAATATCGCAGTGAAGCTGTGAACTAGCGACAGAACGCATGGCATTATCCGGACTACATCCTGCTACTTGCAAAGCGCTGTTAAGGGATTGGTAGCGGAAGATTGTTTTTTTTTTTTTGTTTTTTTTTTTTTTTTGTTTGTTTTTGCGTTTGCCTTATTTTTCTAATCCCAATGCAGTGTGCGTTGCACTGCGGTTTTATTTTGCTCCTGTCATCCCAGTGCATCCGACTTCAGCATGCATTTTATGTAAGGGTCTGCTTCCTCCTGCATTTTCTAAGGGTTTGCTTCCCCGGGGTAACGGCCGGTGGTGTGATGGGGATCGAACCTTCTGGTTGTGAGCCGTGTCACTTAACCACTAGGCCACGCCGTCCCCGATAGCGGGAGATTGAGAACGAACGATGAAGAAGAAAAACCTTTAGATATTAACCCAAAACCACTTACTTGCAGCGTAATAAACTTTCAGAATGAAACAAACAACTGCTTACTTACAGTGTAATTAGCGTTAGAGATACTAATTCTCCATGTTGACCCAGCTGTAAATGGGTACGTGATGAAGTTAGGGCAGAGTTTCGAAGTCCTTCCGGGGGATACGGAGTTCGTGCTATGTCGTCGGTACTTTAAGCGATGAAAGGGATTAAGGTCATGTGTGGATGCCCGCTTGAAGCAATCCAGTCAATTATACAACGATTTTATGTTGCAAACAATGAGATAGGAACAAACAGACCTTACTTACATTATGGTCAACATTAAGATAGGAACAAACATGTCTTACTTACAGTTTGGTCAATATTTAGATAGCGACAAACAGCCCCTTGCTTAGTCTGGTCAACATTACAATTGGAACAAACAGCACCTTACTTACAGTCTGCTCAACATTAACATTTGAACAAACAGCACCGTATTTAAAATCTGGTCAACATTGCAATTGGAACAAACATCACATTACTTACAGTCTGGTCAACATTAAGGTAGGAATAAACACACCATTAATTAGTCTGATAAACATTAAAATTGGAACAAACATCACCATACTTACAACATTGAGATATAAACAAACCCTTTATTGTACAGTATAATAAACTGTTATATAAGGGTGAAGAACGCACAATGACACTGCACTCACAGGTTATACAGGAACAAACGGTCCCTATTCTTAACAATCAGATCAAATGTCGTGTACTTCTTCTTCTTCTTTTCAGGCTGTCAGAAGTCGATCTTTATTTTTTCGAAAAAAGCAGCGGTCATCCTCAGGCTGTCGACACTGCCATAGAGCTTGTCTAGTGTTGCCACTGGTGATGGCCACATCTGCTCCTCTGATCCTCGTATGTCGGGCAGTTTTGCAGCAAATGTTCAGCGGTCATTTCCCCGGTACCACACGTGCATTCGGCAGTGCCACCTATCTTCAATTTGTTGAATAGGTGGTACCTCAGTCTATTGTGGCCAGTGCGAAGTCTTCTTCTTCTTCTTCTTCTTCTTCTTCGTACGCAGTCAGACAGTAACCATTATTTTTTTCGAAAAAAGCGGCGGTCATCCTGAGGCTGTCGACACTGCCATAGAGCTTGTCTTGCAGTTCCACTGGTGATTGCCACATCTGCTCTCTCTGATCCTCGTACGTCGGGCAGTTCTGCAGCAGATGTTCATTTTACCGGTACCGCACGGGCATTCGTCGGTACCACCTATCTTCAATTTGTTGAATAGGTGGTATCTCAGTCTATTGTGGCCAGTGCGAAGTCTGAAGACAACGACCTGCTCTCTTCTGTTCAACTGGTAATAGGCATCGTTTTTGGTGTAACCAGTATGTTCGGTTTCCCATTTGGTCATGTATCTGGCTTTGATAAGCCATTTTGACTCTTCGTACGTCATACTAGTATCTGTTTGTGGTAGTCTAGCGCCTTCTTTTGCAAGTCTGTCTGCCTCCTCATTGCCTTGGATGTTGCAGTTGACGGGACCCACTGTACCACTACCCTTTTTGGTGCGGACTGCTGGCACAGTTTGCAGACTGCTGCTCTTAAGTCATTAAGCTCAGTGTTTTTCTGGCTTTTTAGCGCTGTGACTACGGCGAGAGCATCTGTAAGCAGGACTATATGGCTTTCATTCCTTTTACCAGTCACCATTTCTTCCACTGCGCCCTCAGTGCCTTTTCCTCCGCTCTGAAATTGCTTGAGTATTTTCCAGTTGCCAATGACAGTGTTATTTTTTTGCCATTTGGTAGGCTCATGAGTGCCCCTGACCCTCCGTTCTGTGTTGTGTTTGTTACAGAACCGTCGGTGTATGCATGGGTCCAGTCCATGCTTGGGTAGTTTTTCGTTATGTACCTCAGGGTTGCATCTCTTCTTTCTTTTTCAGTTTGGCAGTTTTTGTTTCCAATACTTGGAATATTTTCTACCACCTCTGGAAATATATGCTGCCTTTGCTGCTGTTGTCCATGCCGCAATGCCATACTCGAGGACTCGTCTCACTCTTCCAGTGTACAGTTTCTTTAGTATACTTTCGTCTGCTCTCCAGCTTGTGCTAGCAAGTTTCTTCATGATTGCCATTCTTTCTCTGGCTCTCATTCGGTTTCTCTCGATCTGACTTTTCCATATCATGCGCCGATCAAATGTGACTCCCGGGTAGTTTGGGCTGTCGTCTGGCTGCAGGTATTTGCCGTTTAGACTTATTTTGATGTTTTGGGGTTTGTTTGAAAGCGAGAATATCGTACATGTTGTTTTTTCATCGTTTATTTTGACCAGCCAAGAGTTCGCCCACTCTTCCAGCGATGGTAGGGCCTGCTACATCCGATTACTTGCTATGGTGAGATTCTTTTCAGAGGTCCACATAGCCAGATCGTCTGTAAACATTGAGTTATGGACTCTTCTTGGTATATTCTCTGTAATGTTATTTAAATACACCAGGACGAGTGTGGGTGACAGTACTCCCCCTTGGGGTACTCCCTGCTCAAGTGTCATCTTTTTGCTCATCTGCCCTTGTACTTGAACTCCGGCTGTTCTGTTTTTGAGGTAGTGGGTGATCCATTTGTACATTTTCCCACAAACTTCACTTTTTCGTAGCTTGACTTTAAGTCCCTCTTTCCAGACTTTGTCAAATGCCTTTTCTAGGTCCACCCAAATCGCTCTTGTATGTTTTTGCTCCTCGTAGGCATCTTCTATTTCCTGAGCTATGAAGGTGACCTGATCCTCAGTAGATCTGTGCTGTTTAAAGCCTGCTTGCTGTGAAATTAGTATGTGTTTTTCTTCCATATGCCACATCAGTCTGGCGTTTATCATACGTTCCATCAGTTTGCCTACACAGCTCAGTAGGCTGATAGGCCTGTATCCATTTGGATCTGTTTTATCTTTTCTGTACTGCGTCTTTCCCTGCCTGGGGTACAATACCCCTTTTCCAGCTTTGGTTCAGGACTGATAGTAACTTCCTCTTTGCATTTTGGCCCAGTCCCCATCAGCATTTCGTTTGTTATTCCATCTTTTTCGGGATATTTCCTTTTCTTTAGCGTTCTCTTGGCATCTTCCATTTCATTCATTGTTAGTTTTGCCATCATGTGCTCCTCTGGTGCCATAATGATATTGTCTGCCCCTTTTGCTCTTCACTAATGTCTGTATGCCTATCTGCAGGGACATCAATGTAGTTTGCTCTGGCATAATGTTCAACAAAGGCGTTTGCTGCTTTTTTTCCAGTGAGCATGTTGTCGCCTGCTTGATGGTAATGTGTATGTTTGCTGGAGTTTCGTCATTCATGGCTCAAATGTCGTGTACAAACCAACAGCTTTTTGTAGTGAAATCAAATTTACGATAGGAGTAAATATCCTGCTACTTACAGAGCAAGAAGCTTTCGTAAGGCCATTTGCTTTCAACGTACTTATTAAACATTTCCGAACAAATATTACCTTGCTTACAGAATGCTTATTATATAGAGCGACAATAATCACCCGCACTTTCACTTTGAATATTAAACGTATTAGGGTATATTACATTAGACTTATTATGACATGCCTACCATGTTTGTAACGGGTAACGGGGAATCAGGGTTCGATTCCGGAGAGGGAGCATGAGAAACGGCTACCACATCCAAGGAAGGCAGCAGGCGCGCAACTTACCCACTCCCGGCACGGGGAGGTAGTGACGAAAAATAACAATACGGGACTCTTTCGAGGCCCCGTAATTGGAATGAGTACACTTTAAACCCTTAAACGAGGATCTATTGGAGGGCAAGTCTGGTGCCAGCAGCCGCGGTAATTCCAGCTCCAATAGCGTATATTAAAGTTGTTGCAGTTAAAAAGCTCGTAGTTTGATCTCAGGCGCAGGCGGGCGGTCCGGCTCGCGCCGGTTCACTGCCCGTTGTCTCCTGCCCTACCGTCTGCCGGCTCTCTCCCACGGGTGCTCTTCGCTGAGCGTCCTGGGTGGCCGGCGCGTTTACTTTGAAAAAATTAGAGTGTTCAAAGCAGGCCTCGGCTGCCTGAATAATGGTGCATGGAATAATGGAATAGGACCTCGGTTCTATTTTGTTGGTTTTCGGAACTGGAGGTAATGATTAACAGGGACAAACGGGGGCATTCGTATTGCGGCGTTAGAGGTGAAATTCTTGGATCGCCGCAAGACGAGCTACTGCGAAAGCATTTGTCAAGAATGTTTTCATTAATCAAGAACGAAAGTCAGAGGCGCGAAGACGATCAGATACCGTCGTAGTTCTGACCATAAACGATGCCGACTAGCGATCCGCAGGAGTTGCTTCGATGACTCTGCGGGCAGCTTCCGGGAAACCAAAGTGTTTGGGTTCCGGGGGAAGTATGGTTGCAAAGCTGAAACTTAAAGGAATTGACGGAAGGGCACCACCAGGAGTGGAGCCTGCGGCTTAATTTGACTCAACACGGCCAACACCGAAATGATTGACATGCCGAGACCACTCTTCTGGAGTCTAATAAGGAACTGGTGCTGGACTTAGACCCCCAGAAATCTGGGGTTATGTCCCCTGTGGCTCGGTTTTGTTTGCATCCAGTGTTTAATAAAGGAATTGACGGAAGAGCACTATCAGGAGTGGAGCCTGAGACCTAAGTTAACTTACCACGCCAATACTGCAGAATGACTATCAAAAAGTACACCTTCGTGGGGTCTAATAGAGAACATGTGCTGGAATTAGACCCTCGAAAATTTTTGGGGCTACCCTTTAAGAAACTTGATTGTCTCGCTAAGGGAATTGACGGAAGGGCACCACCAGGTGTGGAACCTGCGGCTTAATTTGACTGAACACGCCAATACTGTAGAACAACTGACAAATTGAGAGCACTGCCGTTTGGGTCTAATAATGAACGTACGCTGGTATTAGACTCACGGACGACAAACCAGCTCTCAAACACTCAAATGAAAGAACGCTACGGAAATCGTGTTTAACTCCGCAGAAACCGCAGATTTCAAATACCTGGTCATTGACAAACAAAAGCCCTCAATAAATTCGTATGACCAAATAGTGAACGGGTGCTGGAAATAGATCTGAAGACAGGTCAGTTTTACCCTACAAATGACAGGGCGTTGCTACGGAAAACCAGCTCAAATCGAGAGGAGCCGCAGACACTTTGGTTCACGTACCAGGCTGATAAGCCAAGGGCGCGAGGCTACCATGTGGGGGATTACGGCCGAACCCTGGTAAGCCGCAATCCCGCCCAAAATCTCAGCACCACTGCAATGGGAGGCTCCTACATGCTCGGGACCTGGGGCTTGCGCCCCAGCCCTATCAGGTAGAGCCACAGTAAGAGGTCCTTGCCGCCCGCAAATCAAAGCGGGCGGACAACTGCTTGATACTCACCCTATACGGCGATGGGGTGCGAAAAACACCAACCAAAGACTTAGAACCTGGTCGGGGTGTCGAAAACAGTAGAGCAGCCACCACACTGTGAACTGTCAAGACTCAACCACTGACCATGAGAGTTGTCCGCACACCAGGCGATCAACATCTCTGTGACATTACCAGGCTTGTCCTCTGGCTAAATGCACTCCGGTTACGATATCTACCTCTGTACGTTATCAGCCATAACTATCATGCTGGACGCAGAAGAGATGCAGACCAGCGGACATTGCACACCTGCCCCACTGTGTCAACACCCCAGGTGGCGGGGAATGCTAGGCGTACCATCCCTGCATAGAAGCCAAGAAAATAAAGGGAAAAAGAGATACCCCACTCACATGCAAATGCTACGTTTCTGGCAGGACATGACGATCCTGGGATACAGACACACTGGACTGCCTCTCTTCCGGGTAAACCAGTCCATCTCATATATCACATATCATCATTGCACCCTATAGACACGAGTAGTGAAGACTCGATAGTCTGGTAAGACAACTTCCATAGGAGAGAAAACTCCGATCGTAAACAACTGCTGCCTTGCAGATAGGCTGGGGACAGCCAAAGGCTAAGGAGGGCATCCCTACAGAAACGCCTGTTGAAATCGGATGCACGGGGCCGCAAGCCTAACAAAACAGTGCAACGTAAATCACAGTATGATGGCAGCACAACCTATTCGAAAAACGCATGGCGCTCATCCTGAGGAGACCCGCCAGGCAGCGATAGCGCCGGGCCCCACGCCTCGAAGGGGCCCACCCTTGACTACTGGTGGTCACCCACCCATGTGTCGTGGAGTCAAGGCACATGGCTATGGGGTAACGTCTATTGGCCAAAACCTCAAGACCCTCAAAATATTACAGTGGAATGCGGAGGGAGTCATTAACAAAAAACTTTCCCTAACACACCACCTGCATGAAGGTAAGATTGACGTGGCATGTATCCAGGAAACGCACCTCAACAATAACCATAAATTCTCAATCAGAGGATACCAGACCTTTCGTCTAGATAGAGAAGGCCACAAAGGAGGGGTCCTGATACTGACCAGAAACAGCATACCGAGTAGCGCGGTACCTGTCAATCACACCGGACAAGCAGAAATTGTAGGAGTTGACATAATGGCTCAAGAGACGAAGCTCCGCATTTTCAATCTGTACGGACCACCAAACAGAGACCTATCGCTCTCGAGTATGGAGGTCAGAGATTCCAACTGCATAGTAGTTGGAGATTTCAACAGCCACTCGGAGAGATGGGGATACTCTGACACAGACAGCAGAGGTGACGAAGTGGAAGATTGGGAGATAGATGCAAATTTATCCCTAATCAATAGGCCGGAGGATAGCCCTAGCTTCTATTCAAGAACATGGCATACAACCTCGACTCCAGATTTGGCCTTCTCCACACAGGACATACACTATAAAATAGACCGCCAGGTGCTAAACCAACTGGCAGGTAGCGACCACAGGCCGATCAGGCTAACCATTGACATGGAAGTAGGCCCACAGGAAACAAAACCGCTCCCACGTTGGAATTACAAACGAGCCGACTGGGACAGATTTGCAATCCTGACAGATGGGCTGTGTGAAACCATCAACACACGAAACACCAAAATGAAGCCCATGGTAGAGAGCCTAAGCAAGGCAATAATGCAAGCCGCCACTGAAACCATCCCAAGAGGAGCTAGGAAAAACTATAAGCCCTACTGGAATGATGAGTTGCAGAAAGTGGAAGATGCAGTAACAAATGCTAGGAACATGGCAGAACGAGAAAAATCCATGGAGGCAAACATCGCCCTCAAAGCCGCCACGGCGAAGTACAAACACACTCTCAAGCAAACAGCAAGAGAAAGTTGGAAAAATAAAAGGGAAAGTTTAAACCTGGACAAAGAAGGGAACAAGCTATGGAAGCTAGTCAGAGCCATGAACGACGAAACCCCGTCAAATAAACAAATTACTATCAAGCAGGGCGAGAACTTGATCACAGGTAAGAAAGCCGCAAACGCCTTTGTCGATCACTATGCCAGAGCAAACCACATCGAGGTCCCTGCAGAAAAGCATACAGACATTAGCGAAGAGCTAAAGGGACACGAAAACATCAATACGGCTCCTGAAGAGCACATGATGGCCAAACTAACAATGCGCGAAATGGAAGAGGCTATGAGAACACTTAAGAAAAGGAAATCTCCCGGAAAAGACGGGATAACAAACGAAATGCTGATGGGGCTGGGCCAAACAGCGAAGAAAAACTACTATCAGTCCTGAACCAAAGCTGGAAAAGGGGTATTGTACCCCAGGCATGGAAAGATGCAATACTGGTACCAGTATCAAAACCAGGAAAGGACAAAACAGATCCGAATGGATACAGGCCCATAAGCCTAATGAGCTGTGTCGGCAAGCTGATGGAACGGATGATAAACACCAGACTGATGTGGCATCTGGAAGAAAAACGAATACTAATTCCACAGCAAGCCGGCTTTAGACAGCACAGATCCACTGAGGACCAGGTCATCCTCATAGCCCAGGAGATAGAAGATGCCTACCAGGCACAGAAACACACAGTAGCTGTTTGGGTGGATCTGGAAAAGGCATTTGACAAAGTCTGGAAGGATGGACTTAGAGTCAAGCTAAGGAGAAGTGATGTTTGTGGGAGAATGTACAAGTGGATCAACCACTACCTCAAACAAAGAACGGCCAGAGTCCAAGTACAAGGGCAGATGAGCAAAAAGGTGACACTCGAGCAGGGAGTACCCCAAGGGGGAGTACTGTCACCCACACTCTTCCTGGTATATATAAACGACATTACAGAGAATATACCAAGAAGAGTCCATAGCTCAATGTTTGCAGACGATCTGGCTATGTGGACCTCTGAAAAGAATCTCACCATAGCAAGAAATCGGATGCAAACGGCCCTAACATCGCTGGAAGAGTGGGCGAACTCATGGCTGGTCAAAATAAACGAGGAGAAAACCACGTGCACAATATTCTCGCTCTCATTAAAACCCCAAAGTACCAAATTAAGTCTAAATGGCAAAATCCTGCAGCCAAACGACAACCCAACCTATCTGGGAGTCACATTTGATCGGCGCATGACATGGAAAAGTCAGATTGAGAGAAACCGAATGAAAGCCAGAGAAAGAATGGCGATCATGAGGAAACTTGCTGGCACAAGCTGGGGAGCAGACGAAGGCATACTAAAGAAACTGTACACTGGAAGAGTGAGACCAGTTCTCGAGTATGGCATCGCGGCATGGACAACAGCAGCGAAGGCGAACTTCGATAAAGTTAACAAACTTCAAAACCAAGCCATGAGAATTATAACAGGTGGCATGAAGTCAACGCCAATTGTAGAACTTGAAAAGATTACAAAACTGCAATCCATGACCGACAGAAGAGACTGCAGAGCCCAGCTGCAGTCAGAGAAACTCCGAAGACTGACGGACCATCCAATGTACCAGAGGCTAAACAATTTGGGAACTGGGAAACTAAAGCGGAGAAACTTTGCAGAAATAGCCAAAGCAAAGATGCACGAAGATCCCATAAACGCACTAACAACACCAAAACCCATCACTACTGTACGAAAACCTACTTGGAGGCAGGATATATTTCCAGAGGTGGTAGAAAATATACCAGGTATTGCAAACAAAAACTGCCAGAGTGAAAAAGAAAGGAGAGACACTACCCTAAGCTTCATAACGAAAAGCTACCCAAGCATGGACTGGACCCATGCATACACCGACGGTTCTGTAACAAACACTACACAGAACGGAGGGGCAGGAGCATTCCTGAACCTACCAAATGGCAGAAAAATAACACTGTCATTCGCTACTGGTAAGTACACGACCAATTTCAGAGCAGAGGCAGAGGCACTGAGGGCGGCAGTGGAAGAAATGGTAACACACAGTGAAAATGAGAGCCATAGAGTCCTGCTGACAGATGCTCTCGAAGTAGTCACAGCGCTAAAAAGCCAGAAAAACACTGAGCTTAATGACTTAAGAGCAGCACTCTGCAAACTGTGCCAACAGTCCGCACCAAAAAGGGTAGTGGTACAGTGGGTTCCGTCACACTGCAACATCCAAGGCAACGAGGAGGCAGACAGACTGGCAAAAGAAGGTGCAAGGCTACCACAAATAGATACCAGTATGACGTACGAAGAGTCAAAACGGCTTATCAAAGCCAGGTACATGTCCAAATGGGAAACCGAACATACTGGTTACACCAAAAACGATGCCTATTACCAGTTGAACCGAAGAGAGCAGGTCGTTGTCTTCAGACTTCGCACTGGCCACAACAGACTGAGGTACCACCTCTTCAACAAATTGAAGATAGGGTGTACCGACGAATGCCCGTGCGGTACTGGTAAAATGACCACTGAACATCTGCTGCAGAACTGCCCGACATACGAGGATCAGAGAGAGCAGATGTGGCCATTGCCAGTGGAACTGCAAGACAAGCTCTATGGTAGTGGCGAGAGTCTCAGGATGACCGCCGCTTTTTTCGAGAAAATAATGGTTACTGTCTGACTGTGTACGCAGAAGAAGAAGAAGAAGACTTATTATGTTTATTGTGCACATATAGTGTCCATTGATTAACAGTTTACTTATTATACACATATGGACAAACACCCGCTGCGCTTACAATATGTTAATTATATATACAGCGAGCACCCTTCCAGACAATATATTTATTACGCATACATGGACACACATCAACCTTGACTATGAAATCATTATACTTATAAGAACAAATTACACCTATGCATACATCATGCTGATTATATATTTATCAATATGTATAGAGGCAAAGAGCAGCACTACATCCTTGCATACATTGTGATTAGTATACAAATAAAACAATCTCTTTGAATCACGTTTGCTTATTCTACATACATGGACAAACAGCTATATTGAATCACATTTGCTTATTCTACATACATGGACAAACAGCTACATTGAATCAAATTTTCTTATTCTTCATTTATGGACAAACAGAATATTGAATCAAGTTTGCTTATTCTACGAATAGTGACAAATGGTTCCCATATATACACTATGTTTATTAAACATATAAAAATAACCAGTCCCATTTCTTCAAGTGTATTCATCACCATGTGTATAGTTACACACAATTGCACACATTGCCTTAATCCATCTTATCAGTCTAACGTTACTGTCAGATTCACGAAAACCATGATATACTTTATAATTTGCACATGCTCACTCTACACTGCTCTCTATAACGTCGTGCAACACACGTATAGCTACTTTGAAATTGATCGTCGCATAAGCTAATTATATCTTTTGGTACGCGGTTTTCCAGAACATATATACGATTCTAGTACATTATGAATTGGGATTGTCTTTATGATGTCATATACACGTTTTTGTCTCGTGCAACCAATCAGATCCGCACTGACTGACCACTTAATGGAAACTGCTTCTGTGTGGAGACTTTTACCAATTACGACCAGCAAGCGTGGAAGACAAATTGAAGAATTTCCTGGCATCCAAGAACGCATAATCGTAAATCTAAGGTTCCATTCCGGGAACTCGGCCATTTTGGCTTTCCATGAAATTTGTCAATACTGACCAGTGGATGACCACTGGGCCAAATAGAGGGGGCAGTTGTTCGTGCTTGGATGGACCAACATCCGTTAAGACCTTGTAATCTCCAACGGGATCATGAAAACTATCAAAGTCTGTGCTCCAAGTCTGGACTGGAATATCAAAACTAGAAGATGTTCTTCTTGCTTGTTCATGTCCAGTATGAGTATGAAAGCTAACAACTGTTTACATTTATATCTTTATCTCGCCAGAGAATGGTCTCTGACTGGATGAATATCGAGAACTCTTATTGGGAATTCCAGAGATGGACCACTATATCCATGTCATACATTAAGGAGGGTCATGCAAGGTGGTAGCATAATCATGTAAGACATTGCTACAAAGGCCCCCACTACATGAACACACAAAGTGATTTGGCACAGGTTTGACGTTTAACCTCTTCGTCCTTCGCGAAACATTTCTCGCCAAAGTTAAACAATGCGAGCCCCCTCTTTCAGCTGCTACCCTGACTATGGTTACTCAACTTCAGTTCAAATCATCTTCACCCTCGCACAGATGCATCTGTTGTAATTTGATGTGTTGAAGATCAAATCTTCTTGCTCTGTATCCTGTCTGTTCTTCTCTCAGGGCTCCATCTAAGGCATCTTTCATTAGATGGAGCATTTATGGTAACATAGTCAGCTGGTGGTAAAGTGACACAGCTCACAACCGGCAGGTGCTGCGTTTGCTTCCCAATCACAGTAACGGCCGATAAACCTGGGGAAACAAATCCTTAGAATATGCATGGGGGAAGCAGACCCTTACATAAACTTCATCCTAATGTCCGACATGTGTAAAATAAAAACATAGTGCAAAGCACACGCCTTGACAACTAGAGAAATAAGGCGAACGCACAAAAACGATCAAGCATTATCCTGGTCCGCAGTTTTCCACTCACTGCCTGTTACTTTGCCAGACTAGATACATATCCTCCAGGCCTATTGGCATAGTTAGGCGAACAGAGTTACAAAATGGCTTTCTTCAATTTAAACCAAGTATAGATTTGTAAGGTGATGAGATAAAATTAAGACGGACTGGACTAGTTCATCAGGGAAATACATGTGGTTATTTCAGAACGAACGAGGCAGATCAAAAATATTTCTGGCAGATGCCAAATCAGCAATGCAAGCACGTAAATCAGGGAACTGGCAGGACTACAAGCTGTACTGTCTGAACTAAGAAGCAAGCGCAAGATTGTCATGCAGTGGATACCGTATGATTGTGAAATACCAATAAGCGAGAGAGCTGATTTGCTGACTAAGGAGGTTGCTGCATATCAGCAACCTGATGTACCAGTTACATGAGAAAAACAAGAACATAATTACGCAACCAATCAGAGCCATTACCAATGACGCAAATCGATTGCCATGATATTAAAAAACAGTAGCAAACTTGCCTTTCGCCTCAGAACAGGTGTCACACAACCGACTCCACAGTGACATGTACACCCAATTGAAGATTAGTCACTAAACCGTGTATACTTGCTACAGAAACCTCCGACTGGGTAGCATGTACTACAGAACTTCCTCGAACACGATTTATTGAGAAATTCTAACTACCCAATATGATAACACTGGAAGACAAATTTGAAGGACATGTTAGTGAAATACGTAAGAACGTATCGTTTTTAAAGGAATCAAAAATGCAATTATAGATATTATATTTTCAAGAAAGCGAAACAAGAAGAATAAGAAAAAGAAGAAGCGGAAATAAAGAAGAAGAAGAAGAATTAGAAAAGAGGAAAATGATCAATAATATGTGGACAAACTCCAGTAACACATTGCTGTTTTGTGTGTGGTCCCCCTTATCATGTGTGTCTTTCTCCTACCATTTCAAGTACTTTGTCAGTTTTACTTTCAGCTTGACCAATGCCATAAAAACCCAAGGACCGCTGGACTCCAATTGAAAAGCCCAGGGCACATTAGATTTATGACCACTGTCCAGCAGGAGATGACCCCTGAACCATACGTCTGTCCAGCTGCAACATGACCGAGATTGTTATTGTCCATGCTAGAGTATGTTATCTGCTGGTTAATTTGTCTGACTTCTCAAAGCTCGCTGTTCCTGTTAGAAAGGCGTGCTTTAGAAGGTAATATCAACCTCAAATGGTGAATGGCAAGCGACACTTTATAATACATTAAGCGGTAGTGTGAACATGATTATACGGAATGAAATGGCGTTTCTGTGTGTTCATATATATATATATATATATATATATATATATATATATATATATATATATATATATATATATATATATATATACATATACATATATATATATATATATATATATATATATTTATATATACATATAAACACACACACAACTATCTGCATATGTACAGATATGTAGACATATAGATAGATAGATAGATAGATAGATAGATAGATAGATAGATAGATAGATAGATAGATAGATAGATAGATAGATAGATAGATAGATAGATAGTTACATAGATAGATAAATATATAGATAGATAGATAGATAGATAGATAGATAGATAGATAGATATATATATATATAAGATAGATAGATAGATAGATAGATAGATAGATAGATAGATAGATAGATAGATAGATAGATAGATAGATAGATAGATAGATAGATAGATAGATAGATAGATAGATGGATGGATGGATGGATGGATGGATGGATGGATGGATGGATAGATAGACAGATAGATAAATAGATAGATAGATAGATAGATAGATAGATAGATAGATAGATAGATATATAGATAGATAGATAGATAGATAGATAGATAGATAGATAGATAGATAGATAGATAGATAGATAGATAGATAGATAGATAGATAGACAGATAGATAGATAGATAGATAGATAGATAGATAGATAGATAGATATATAGATAGATAGATTAATTTATTTGTAAATCGTACGCTATTTTATTATGGTTCCCCTACTGTATCTGTTCTCCCAACAAATTTGCAATGTGTAATATCCATCTCAATCCTCACTCATCAGATAGTAAGTAGCATGTCCTTTGCATAAGTGCCAAAAGTTGTCTTTTTCAATGGATTAGCTTCTGAACATAGTTAAATTGTGTTCGTATCTACTCCAGAAAATGCATCTTTCTTCTATATTACAGTACTTCTATTTCTTCTGATATTCAATTTTTTTTGCTTGGTGTCCATGATTAACGTTCAAATATTAGAACTGATCTTCTTCTTCTTTTGTCCCAATGCTCTTACCTTGCGGCGTCGCAGAGAGGAGGTATCCGTAGATTTATGTTTTGCGCTAGGAGGGAGGCTTGTGTGGTTGTCATATTGAACTTTTGGAGAGTTTCCTTGACCCCTTCGATCCAACGACTTCGTGGTCGCCCTTTTGCTCGAGGACCCTCCACCTTCAAGAAATATGATTTCGCTGCTGGTTGTTCATCATGCATTCTAGTCAGATGCCCGAACCACTTTACCCTCTGTGCTTCAATAGAGTGGTATATTGATGTAGTCCCCACTATTTTTCTAAGTGCGTCGTTACTGATTCTGTCCCAAATCGTCTTTCCTGCAGCATTTCTGATCCCTCGCATCTCACAAGTCTCAATCTTACGCCTATGCCTGTCTAGTAGTGTCCATGTTTGACACTGATAACACAGCATAGGGATGATCAAGATGTTGATTAACTTCCGTTTTGTGGCTATGGCGACATTTCGGTGTTTCAGTAACGGTGCCAATTGGTACTGCATCTTATTTGCTTTTTGGAACTGATCAACACTTACAATTCTCGCCCCGTGACCGTTTGTAAGTGAATCTGCAAAAACAGTTTTTGATTTGTTTTATCCTTTGACCTGTCAAAAGAGAAACGAAACGCGAGCCGTTTTATGTAATTCTTCTTCTTCTTCTTCGTACGCAGTCAGACAGTAACCATTATTTTTTCGAAAAAAGCGGTGGTCATCCTGAGGCTGTCGCCACTGCCATAGAGCTTTTCTTGCAGTTCCACTGATGATGACCACATCTGCTCTCTCTGATCCTCGTATGTCGGGCAGTTCTGCAGCAGATGTTCAGCGGTCATTTTACCAGTACCGCACGGGCATTCGTCGGTACCACCTATCTTCAATTTGTTGAATAGGTGGTACCTCAGTCTATTGTGGCCAGTGCGAAGTCTGAAGACAACGACCTGCTCTCTTCGGTTCAACTGGTAATAGGCATCGTTTTTGGTGTAACCAGTATGTTCGGTTTCCCATTTGGTCATGTATCTGGCTTTAATAAGCCGTTTTGACTCTTCGTACGTCATACTAGTATCTGTTTGTGGTAGTCTTGCACCTTCTTTTGCCAGTCTGTCTGCCTCCTCGTTGCCTTGGATGTTGCAGTGTGATGGGACCCACTGTACCACTACCCTTTTTGGTGCGGACTGCTGGCACAGTTTGCAGAGTGCTGCTCTTAAGTCATTAAGCTCAGTGTTTTATGTAATTAACAAACAGGAATTCAAAAAACATGTATAAATCAATGTGTAAAACACAAAGTAAATTTCGGTCAAAATACCTTCATATAGGGAACTGCACTAGTGATTGTTTATCACAACGAATAACACAATCAACACCTCCCAGTCGCATTGCAACCCGTGAGCCTTAATGTAAATCACGTGTCTTTATACAACATACATATTCCTGTGTTTCTATTAGCACACACGTTTCTGATATACAACTGTTTTTATATCGATATACCATCATCATATAGCACCATCCGAAGGATCAAGATGCTGAACCGCGCATGAGATGCAGTGGTCAGCGACCCATAGCTGACTGCTAGCGTCAGGGCCAGCGAAACAGAGCTGCCAAGACCCTTCTACAGCTCTACGCGGTGATCCTGGATTACAGGCTGCAACAGGGCAGACTGGCTAAGGAGAAGGGATCGAAGAGGGAATTCAAACCCTGTACTCAAAAAACGCTTGTTGAAGTCGGGTATGTCGAAACGTTCAAATACTACATTCTGCTACTTAAGCCTTATAGGGCTTGGTAGCGGGAGATTAAGAATGAACGAAGCCAAGCCAAGCCATATAGAACCATCCAGCTTAGAAGCCATATTGGGTCACTACTACAACTGACCACCTCACAGGAAACCCGAGCTTCAAAGTATTCATGTGATGCTGTTGATTTAGCTTGTGTGGCCATTAACAAAAAAATGGTTACCTCATGTGGTTGCCAACCCCATGTACCACCATGCTCAGCTAACTTGTGACATGCGTGGGCTCAGTGTGATATCCCTTCGTTTCAGTAAATGACATAGCGATCTACGAGGGGGGATATATGTCACTTTGACATTTCGAACAATTTTTTAAAGTTAAATAAAATGGTGGTTTTAAATTTTCTCTTTCTTTTTTTCTTGCGTTTGCCTTATTTCTCTCATCCCCTAGGTGGTGTGCGTTGAACTGTGGTTTTTATTTTGCGCCTGTCGGCCCAGTGCATCCGACTTCAGCATGCATTTTATGTAAGGGCCTGCTTCCTTCTGCATTTTTCTAAGGATTTGCTTCCCTGGGGTAACGGCCAGTGCTGTGATGGGGATCGAACCCAGCACCTCCTGGTTGTGAGCCGTCTCACTTAACCACTAGCCCACGTCGTCTCCGGATTTTAAATTGACTTACATATTTTCATAATATATAACAATTTTCAATTGGAACATAATTTTCTCAAAGCAATTCCTTAACAGAAAACGGCAGAGATAATATGCAACTTTTAATATTTATACTGGCGCCATGAAAATCCCGGCATTTTAAAACAATTTCCACAAACAAATGAGCAGCTCAAGGTTATTTTTGGAATAACTATTAAGTGGAAGATTTTCATATAGATAGTTCAGATCTCATTTGAAAGCCATTTGGTTTTTTTCATTCGAAGTTGTATGACCCATATCACAGCGCCTTGTCGGACACAAGTCCAACTGGTAAAACGCACACAAAACACGTTGTTGCACATCATTACCTGCGAATAATGTGTACCAACTGTAATTGCAGACCTAAAGATCACATTTTTTTTTACACCACATGAAAAAGAAGCGAATCAGATCAACAGCCATCTGGACACTCGACCAGACGTACATTCGCACTATGCGTACTATATTTAAAATCTGTCTACATCTTAAGAACGACTGTGAGCAAAATCCTCTGCAGCGATTAATCAAAGTGGCTGAAACCAGTTGTAGTATACTAAAGTGCCGTAAAACTATGTAACAAACGAGAGCTGTTCTTGAAACTCTAAAAGGGGACGACAGCAACATCGTAACAGATAGACGAATCATCAAAGCAGAATTATGACAGTATTATACTGACCTTTTTTTGTATCACAGGCTAACATCCTAAACATGATGGTAGCAATAGAGGGGAACCCATTGTACCGAACACACACTGCGAAATAATTCACGCCATTAAACAGTCAAAATGAGGACTGCTCCAGTATCAGATAGAATATCTATAGAAGTCCTTAACGGAGTGGGAGAAATATTTACAGTTCATCTGACGAAACATGTTTAATACATGACCAAACTAATTACAAAACCTGACCAGTAGAAGTCATCAAAGAATGTTTTCATCCACAAAAAACGAGTACCTCTCCAACATCTTGGAAACTACCATCAAATATGGCTTTTGCCGACAAGGTACAAGATATTCACGGTTATTACCAACAGAATCGACAGGCAACTTGATGAACACCAACCTCGAGAACAAGCCAAAATCAGAAAAGGGTTCTCCACCAGTAATCACATAATACGATCAATCAGCTGATAGAGAGAAAACGTGAACTGCGCATACCCTTTTGTCTTGTATTTATCGATTGCGAGAAAGTCTTTGACAGTATCAAGGCAAATGTTGTGGTAAATGCCCTCAGGAACTAGGGAATCTCTGAAATATATATTATGCAGATTGAGGGAACTAACAAAGACAGCAATACGTCCATCACACTATGCCAATATACAGTCCATGTTCCGATAGCAAGAGGAGTCAGACAGAGCGACACCATCTCCACAAAGATTTATTCACCGGCTCTGGCAGATATTTTCTGACAATTACATTGGATCAACAGATCTATAAATATATATATGTCGAGTGGCTCAACCATTTACGATTTGCAGATGGCATCGTGCTCGTCGGTTAAACAATTGAGGAAACCAAACATTCCTTGAAAGATCTAAATGGAGTAGCAGAGCTGCTTGTCTGAAGATAAACAAAAGTAAAACACCAATGCCTCAGAAACCCTTTCTGCCCACAGCAGGTCATCTACCTAGGAGAGGAAACCATCGAGAATGTCAACTCCTATATCTACGTAGACCAAGAGAGAGGAAACCATACAGGATGTCAACTCCTATATCTACCTAGATCAAGAGAGAGGAAACCATCCAGGATGTCAACTCCTATATCTACCTAGACCAAGAGAGAGGAAACCATCCAGGATGTCAACTTCTATATCTACCTAGATCAAGAGAGAGGAAACCATCCAGGATGTCAACTCCTATATCTACCTAGATCAAGAGAGAGGAAACCATCCAGGATGTCAACTTCTATATCTACCTAGATCAAGAGAGAGGAAACCATCCAGGATGTCAACTCCTATATCTACCTAGACCAAGAGAGAGGAAACCATCCAGGAAGTCAACTCCTATATCTACCTAGATCAAGAGAGAGGAAACCATCCAGGATGTCAACTTCTATATCTACCTAGATCAAGAGAGAGGAAACCATCCAGGATGTCAACTCCTATATCTACCTAGACCAAGAGAGAGGAAACCATCCAGGATGTCAACTTCTATATCTACCTAGACCAAGAGAGAGGAAACCATCCAGGATGTCAACTCCTATATCTACCTAGATCAAGAGAGAGGAAACCATCCAGGATGTCAACTCCTATATCTACCTAGACCAAGAGAGAGGAAACCATCCAGGATGTCAACTTCTATATCTACCTAGATCAAGAGAGAGGAAACCATCCAGGATGTCAACTCCTATATCTACCTAGACCAAGAGAGAGGAAACCATCCAGGATGTCAACTTCTATATCTACCTAGACCAAGAGAGAGGAAACCATCCAGGATGTCAACTCCTATATCTACCTAGACCAAGAGAGAGGAAACCATCCAGGATGTCAACTCCTATATCTACCTAGACCAAGAGAGAGGAAACCATCCAGGATGTCAACTTCTATATCTACCTAGGAGAGGAAACCATCCAGGATGTCAACTTCTATATCTACCTAGGAGAGGAAACCATCCAGGATGTCAACTTCTATATCTACCTAGGCTAAGAGATAACTGCCAAGCACACAATCGACCACGAAAAAGAGAGCTTGAAATTCCCTTAACTCCATTAAGCCAATATTTCAAAAGATGAAAGACACCACGGCGAGAGCACACACTTTCAATTCCATGGCCATTCCAGCAATTATTTACGGATGCGAAGTGTGGAACTTGCGCAACACAGATGCGTCGAAGCTCAGAGTCACTCAGAGAGCAATGGAACGGCGAGTACCTAAAATGTCGATACGGGATTAGATCCGTAACGACGACATTCGACATCAGACTTTGTTTCCGTACGTTGTAGAAACAGCAATACAACGAAAAAACATATGTGGACATGTTGTACTCATGTTTGTCAACAAATGTACACACAGAATAGCGATTTGGTGGCCATATATCGTATACACGTCCAAAGGGTCGCCCACCTATTCGATAGTGAGATGGACTAACCAAGGACCTAGGACTGCATTGGTACAACACTGCAAAAGATTGGGACGGATACATAATTTTTTTGGCTTACTCACATACGGCACATCTCGAGTACAATGTGCTAAAGTGCTAATGTGAATGTTGTTTGATAACAACCTTTTGAAATAAAAATATTTTTTTAAAACGATTATTAAACGTGAATTTTATTTCGCATTTCCAGAATATAATTTGTATGCACTCAATATTCTACGTAGAAATGTGTTTCTTATTTTTAATGAAACATTCTTTGAAATAGAAGAATGCACTTTCCCCAAAAATGTTATCCCTAAAGGACTTTTAATGTCGGCCATTATTGACAGCTTATTGCAAGTTCTTCATAGCACCTAAGCACTCCATATATCGTACGTACGTTGTCAAAGAGCTGTTGTGTCAAATTTGCAGAGAAATGTTTGTCTAGGCTGCTCTTCATTTATCAGTTGTATCAAATGCCAAGAAACGTATATCAACTAAATAAGTTGGCAGTTGTAAGAAGAGAAGTTCTGGTATATTCGATTGGTCCACCACGGTCTTTGTGTATGTCAAGGACAAGAATAGCACCACTGCCTGACAGACAGCGGGTTGAGAGAGGAGACCAACTGAATGACATGGCATAACACCGATCATGTTTATGTGGATTTTTTAGAGCAACATAGATGGCGCCAAACAGGCTGCGGGTCTATTTTGTTCTAAAGTTTGAGTCTATTAAGATGGATTCACACATCGGAATATTAAGCTGCTCGAGCCGAGCCCACTAAGCAGGAAACCGTTCTCTCGACTAATTCAAACCATAGCTGAGACCTGCACATGGTCTTCTGCCCCTGTAGAAGTACAGGTCGAATAAGAACTAGAACTACGAATATATTATTGGATGAAGTGTTAACGATTTGCTTGTTCCATGTTTTACCCTATGTTTGGTGAGGTTTTGCCTTCCATGCATCCATTTACAGCTTAGTAACGCATATTTATGTGTGGCTATGAATTGAGATAAGCAGGCTAAATTCAAATTGTACCATTTGTTTTGTTACTATAAATATACATGATATTATTAATCCTATAACATAAATGTAAACTCTACTATTTTTTAATTCAGAAAGTTATTATTCAGTCTAAATCGACACGGCCAAAGTATCATATTCCCCTGAACGAAAGTTAACTGCAAAGAAATAATTTAGCCTTTCAGGTGTGAAGAATTTTACTGCTCGGAGTACACTGGTTGCCAGTTAAGCGAAAAGTCCGTAACTGGCGGTTTATGGTTCGTGGAAAGCCAAACTGTTAGAATAGACAACGGTCGACTTGGATTACTGTATTATCCAATTAAACCCGTGGACTTTGGAAGAAAAAGCAGTACCGTATTACACGTTTTAAAAGAGGCTATTGGATTTCCCGTCCGACGTGGTAAAGACGCAAACTATTAGAGAAGCAGCATTCAAAATGGTTTTGCAAACGGCTTTGTGTGTAACAGAAAGAAGAGAAGGACTACTGCCACACTGTTAGCAGCGAATGTTATTGTGGTCTAAGCCTTCCATGTCTTTGCACATCTTTCATTCGTAAAGTATAAAAAAGGCATGTTGCGCATTGTGTAGTCTCCTTTGTTTGAATATATAGTTTCATATTCACAAAATTAGCACCGTTATAGAGCCCTCATTTTTCATGGCGAAGGTAAGAGGTTCATCTCCCATTACCGGCAACTTCAATCAAACCAGCTGTAAATAGGTACCAGTCTGATAGGGAAGAAATGTCAGCAAGGACAGAAATTGGCCACCCACCTCACAAACTCACCCTTGGTATACTGAAGTCTCTATCACTTAATTCCTGAACGAAAGTTTATTTTTATGAAAGACTTCCTTTATATTTTTGTATCCATAGTACATCATCCATGTATACATATACACAGATTGATCTGTTACGAGGACTACCACCAACCTTGGATATTTCGCAGTGACGCCCTAACCTGCTACAAGAAGTCTACCACTGCATCACGGCCTTTGCGGAGAGATATGTTCTGGTTACGATGTAGGAACAATAACAATAACAATAACTTTGTGCCGAATAATCCCAGATATTGAACCTGAGGGAATCGTTATAGTCTCAGGCTCAAAAACGGCGCTCCAATACAATACAATACAATATAATACAATACAATATCCTCGACTTTAGTCAGGTGGGTATGCGATGTAGCCAACAATGTCATGCATGCACTCCAACACAAGGAAAACAAAACATATTTCAATATTAATAACATCTACACAACAAGTAAACAATTGACATTTTTGATGGAGTTGAAGTGATGCTCCAGTGTATATCTGAACGTATCTGAGCTCCAAGAAATGAGAAATCTGCTGTGCTGGTCAGAAGCGAAGCAACACTACTACATTCACTAAAGGTCGACAGTCAGATCCAGAGAAACAACGTCCGTTCTCCGGACAACATCCTGTTACTTAAAAAGCCGCTTTTCGGGGCTTGGTAGCGGAAGATTGAAAACATGCGATACAGAAAGAAAAGACGAAGAAGATTACGAAGAATAAAAAGAAGAAGAACCTATCTGCAAAATCAGTTGCTCCAATCGCATGATACCATATACAACAAACTCTGTACATCACAACAGCTGATGCATGCGTGTGCTTATGTCCGGTGTACATTAGACGTTCGACATCTACCAGATCATATCTAAAGAGGTTATATCATCATCACCATCATCATCATTATCATCATCATTATCATCATTTTGGTTTGAAAGACACTCTAAAAATAATATTATTTGTCATGTTCTAGATAAGTTCAACACAAAAACCCAACAATTGTTTATCTCCACTGTTTTGTCCGTTATAATGTATGACCCTGAACCATGGATAACAACAAGACTAACGCCTAAAAGTGTACATACTTTCCAAATGGGTGCCTGATCAAAATAGAGAGATTGAAATGGTATAATAAATACCTTAATGTGGAGCCGTTGGTTAGAAACCCAGACGGATGTCAGTTGGGCTGGACATGATAAGACTCGCAGGTATTGGATAGAACACATTAAGGGAACAAACTGACAGCATTACAAAACAATCTCTGTTCCGAAATCCTACAAGCCACATAAGTAGAAGCAAACCAAAACACACATGGAGAGTGAAATTCGAGATAAACATAAAGAAAACATGGTATACGCGGAGAGAGGCCGGACGGTTGACCAAAAGCAGGAGGACGACGTGTGATTGCTGCAAATATCAAGCGTCTTATTCTCTTGAGCCTTATAAATCATCCCAGAGTATATCAGCAATAGAAATGTACATTTTAATGACGATAAGTTTTGTTGGACTATGGAGTAGCCCTGCCTTCCCTGCCTGGTCTTTCGTAATTGGGAGAGGTTTGGGTGTAATGTAACAGCTGGGTAAACTAGAGAGAGTCCCTTAATGTATCTTATGCTATTTTATTGAGGAAAGAACCTTGCTACTGTCCGTTGATTGATAAGGGGTATGAAGTAAAAGAGACTTCGCTGTATTTGATCTCAATTTTTATGAGATGGGAGACCAGACTACTTCCACGTTATCTTCATGTCCGTAACAGTAAGCCAGACACATTTACATCTGGGATGGCATGAACTTGTCGAATAGGTGGATCGAACCTGGTCCTTATGACATGTGGAGCAACTGATCCGTCACTCTACTGTCCAGAGAATCATATCCAAGTGGTAACATGTGACTGATTGCGTGACGCCCGATACTACGGGTATCACGTCCATTCATTTATCGTAAACCATACTGCATAGGGAACGCTGCATGGAGGATAGGTGTGGTCTTGGTCAGTAAATAACGTCTCACCCTGACCAGACGCCCTGGTCAGCATGTTGTGCCTGGACAGACATGTATAAATTGTCCTCCAAAAGTAATTACCGCTAGTGTTGAAAAGTTAGATACTGCATTGTATAAGACCTTCAATTTATATGCGTTAGTATGATCAGAGCGCGTGACCGAATGTTTTCGAGGCCTGATTGCCGATAAGGAGGACAGCGGTTCGAATCCCGGTATGGCATATGTTGTTTTTCTGTTGGGAGTTAAATAAACAAACATGGCCATCACACGCAGTAGCGACAGCAGTGACGAAGCGGCCAGTAGTTCTCGGCCTAAAAAAATCCCTTGACTACCCTAGCAATTGGAAAGAGTCGTTATGTTGACAGAAATTATGATCAGGTCACCATCTGTAAGCAATATTTTCACTACTAGTAGTATTAGTAGTAGTAGTAGTAGTAGTAGTAGTAGTATATGTTGTGGTTGTTGCCTCTTGCAGAAGTGACCTGTTCTGTTATGATACAAACAGTGTCAGTAGGAACTCTCTGCTAGACGTTTGTTTGATTTGTTTTCCGTATGATGTTCTCTTTTCTACTGAGCGTGTCACACTAGATGTACTGCTGCTTCCTACGCTGTGTCAGAGCTGAAGGAATAAGCAGAAGTTGCCTTTTGGTGACGCAAACTATGGCTCCTGTCCATTAAACATAGGTTTCTGCACACGTAGTAAATTAATTTAGGCGAACGGCTTTAGCAGATACAGCCTGACATAATTAATGTCGATGAACTTGCTAGAATTGCAATGGAACTAATAGTAGATTGTCATCTATAATTAAAATACATCCAAGTAACCCTTTTTCAGCTGAATAGACTGTAGCGTCCTGATATTTAGTAACTCACCCAGGCTCATTTTATCTACTGAAGTGATAAGCAAGACAGCTCCTAATCGGATAAGTGCATCCACAAGAAAGATCTATACTATGAGAATGGAGATGGAGCAACGTGACTATTTTAAAACACTTTAATCTATATGTCTATCTTCAGGCCACTTATGTTGTTTGACGTCGTGGGGAGGTGTGACCTTCTTTGTTTCATCATTTTTGGGAAGTGGAAATCCACTGGTTACTTGCCAGGTCAATCCCAGCATCTGTTAGTCTCTGGAATATACAATTGCCTTTTTTGAGACTGGTGGATGAGGAAGCGTATATTGGAGCAAGGTAGACCTACAGCCAGTCAGGCGTGATCTAAGGCTCTACGCTAACCACTTAACAAAAACCTGAAGTTACAGCCACGCACTCCATTTGTTTGCGACATATTCTCTGTGGGGAGAATATCCCTAGAAAAATGTGAATAGATTTGTAACTTGAATATTGCCCGAGTATCGGCCGTTAGACCTACTCTTTTCAATTTCCAACTGCTAAGGTATTTGTAAAGTGTGCGACACAGCTCACGGGTGTCTGATCTCACTACTCAGAGATCAGGGGAAATATTTACTGGATGTTCCATGTGAAAAAATCCCGGTCTCCACCGTGATTTGAACCCGTGACCTCCAACATCCGAGGCGAACACCTTACCTCGAGACCACTGGGTCCATCCAACCACTTTAATGAGTTCTCTAATTGTCTCAGACAGAAGAGCTGGGTACAGCATGAGAGGATAGAGGATGCAGAGACCTAGAACCTTCGGGTTCTTATGTGTATTATCTGTCCTGACTATGTTGGTGTTTGCAGACATGAAAAAGCTGACATCCCGACCCCAGAGAGAAAAGTAGTTCGAAAACTGGCAACAAACAAAAGTGAACTTTTGAAGTTGATCAACGAACCTCTTTTGGATAAAGACACTGCCATCGAGGAACCAGAGATGTCCAGATTACAAAGCTGTGAAATTATACTCGCCCAACAGAGAACGGTTCATGAAAGAACGAAGCAGATGTGTCTACAACCATCGAAGCACAGGAACCAGCATTATCTTTATTCTTTATCATTTATTTAGTGAGAAGACACACATTAGAGTCTTTATAGAATGCAATGACGAAGCTTTATTAATTGAACGGAACATTGCACATTTGATCGGCGCATGACATGGAAAAGTCAGATTGAGAGAAACCGAATGAAAGCCAGAGAAAGAATGGCGATCATGAGGAAACTTGCTGGCACAAGCTGGGGAGCAGACGAAGGCATACTAAAGAAACTGTACACTGGAAGAGTGAGACCAGTTCTCGAGTATGGCATTGCGGCATGGACAACCGCATCGAAGGCGAACTTCGATACAGTTAACAAACTTCAAAACCAAGCCATAAGAATTATAACAGGTGGCATGAAGTCAACGCCAATTGTAGAACTTGAAAAGATTACAAAATTGCAATCCATGACCGATAGGAGAGACTGCAGAGCCCAGCTGCAGTCAGAGAAACTCAGAAGACTGACGGACCATCCAATGTACCAGAGACTAAACAATTTGGGAAATGGGAAACTAAAGCGGAGAAACTTTGCAGAAATAGCCAAAGCAAAGATGCACGAAGATCCCATAAACGCACTAACAACACCAAAACCCATCACTACTGTACGAAAACCTACTTGGAGGCAGGATATATTTCCAGAGGTGGTAGAAAATATACCAGGTATTGCAAACAAAAACTGCCAGAGTGAAAAAGAAAGGAGAGACACTACCCTAAGCTTCATAACCAAAAGCTACCCAAGCATGGACTGGACCCATGCATACACCGACGGTTCTGTAACAAACACTACACAGAACGGAGGGGCAGGAGCATTCCTGAACCTACCAAATGGCAGAAAAATAACACTGTCATTCGCTACTGGTAAGTACACAAGCAATTTCAGAGCAGAGGCAGAGGCACTGAGGGCGGCAGTGGAAGAAATGGTAACACACAGTGAAAATGAGAGCCATATAGTCCTGCTGACAGATGCTCTCGAAGTAGTCATAGCGCTAAAAAGCCAGAACAACACTGAGCTTAATGACTTAAGAGCAGCACTCTGCAAACTGTGCCAGCAGTCCGCACCAAAAAGGGTAGTGGTACAGTGGGTTCCGTCACACTGCAACATCCAAGGCAACGAGGAGGCAGACAAACTGGCAAAAGAAGGTGCAAGGCTACCACAAACAGATACCAGTATGACGTACGAAGAGTCAAAACGGCTTATCAAAGCTAGATACATGACCAAATGGGAAACCGAACATACTGGTTACACCAAAAACGATGCCTATTACCAGTTGAACCGAAGAGAGCAGGTCGTTGTCTTCAGACTTCGCACTGGCCACAACAGACTGAGGTACCACCTATTCAACAAATTGAAGATAGGGTGTACCGACGAATGCCCGTGTGGTACTGGTAAAATGACCACTGAACATCTGCTGCAGAACTGCCCGACATACGAGGATCAGAGAGAGCAGATGTGGCCATTGACAGTGGAACTGCAAGACAAGCTCTATGGTAGTGGCGAGAGTCTCAGGATGACCGCCGCTTTTTTCGAGAAAATAATGGTTACTGTCTGACTGTGTACGCAGAAGAAGAAGAAGAACGGAACATTGCATAATACTTTAGCTTTTCAGTGTGAGGTTACCGCTCTTACCGCACTGCTATTTTTTTTTTTATTGCATTCCACGATGCCATGAAGTTTTTGTAAGGTGTTTTGCTCTCTCGAACTGAAAATAATGTACGTATTACAATAGGGTAGACCACGGCAGGCAATCGAACTCGGTCCATTCGTCACACAATCTTACCGTTCTACCATTTAAACATAAAGGTGGGTGGGCGAAGCCTTACACAACGCAAACGTTCACATTCTATTGTACTGCAAGAAAGCAGTACGGCCGTACTTAAATAGCGTCACATCAACAGAAGGAATGGTTTTCATATTGTTTTGAGATAAATCGCAATTATTTTATTGTAATTTCCTTATAGAGCTCAAACAATGATTATTATCCGACCAACATGGTCTCTAGAGCGCCTGAGACCAGAACTCAGCAGGCAAACACTCATGTAAACAGGATACAGCCTCACGTCCTTTCAGATTATTGCCAAATCGATGACTTTGAAGTTAATCGCGCAGATCAATACCCCTAGCAACAATCATCCCACAAGAGGCATGGCATAGATCATGGCTAATGAATTTAACAAGATCAATAACGGAACATCCAAAACCGTGCCGGTTCCCGGAAGCTATAACTTCTCCTTTCTAGAACCCGGCTGCATACCACGCCGGCATTGTAGGAGAAATAGAGCTAGATGTGACATTAATCATAGAGCTTGTGATGTTGTCTTTCTTATTTCTGCCCAACATGGGTCATCTGGAAATAAATTATAAACAAGGAGGGCCACGTGAGAGAAATTAAATCACTACGTCTCAATGATTTTTATGAGGCATGAGCATTGATGCTTAGCTGAATCGGATGCTTTGTTCAGGGGAGTCTGGTCAAGCGGGATTATTCTTCCCACTAATTATTCATGTTTCTTGAAGCTTGCTGGCCTGTGGCTTGTGTTATAGCTACGTTCTTGTTTTAGAATCAATTCTGGAATGTCCTTCTCATTTGTCACGGCTATAAATACACACGGATCGAGTACACCATGTGATCAATGTTTTTATATATATTTACGCCCGTTCAGTTTGTTGCAGTGTAATTAATAATGTGAGCTTGAGGTTCGTATCGATATTCCAGTAAAAAGTCATTAATCTTAAACAAGGAAGCAATAAAATAGATGCATTATGTTGTTATTGATATTTAGATTATTCGACCCTTATTCGCTGAGTTAAGTTCAATGCTTTTGTGTGTCTTTTTTTCAATCGTCCGATCCATGATAAGCATATTTAAGGACACCGATTCTATATGGATATTGAACTCGAACTTATTGTATGACAATGATCGAGAAATGACGAACTTAGAGGATCAGGTAACTGAGATGTTAGTACACATGTCTCTTAACCAGAAGGCAGGAGTTTGAACTCCTTAAAGGAATAAACAATCTCTGCTTACAGTAATTGAACCGAAATATTTGACTGTGACATGAAGAATGTATAGTTGTAGATAGCTGAGTCATTGTGAGAAAACAGCAGGTAAAGGAATATATACATGGACATTGCCTTCAGAAATGATCAAGTGTAAGCTAATTGTGTATGATGTTGACTATATATTTCCTTTAATCTCAACATTAAGTAAATAACTATAAATAAATTATACATTTACAGATGGGTACGCTAGAATTTGTTAAGAGCTGATCCTTTGCAGGGAGAGTTAACCATTTTAATAATTCTACCATCTAAGCGGTAATATGAACTCTAACAAAGAAGGATGCACAAAAATTGGAAGTGTTTGAAATGTGGTGCTACGGTTGAATAAAAAGAGTGAGATGGACAGAAAAAGATCTAATGACAATGTACTCACTGAAGTGTGTGCACAAAGACAAGGATTGCATATGAGACAAAAGCATCGGTTGAGTTGGCTGGGTCACAATGTGAGACATGAAAGTCTTTTACAGAAGATACTAGAGGGGAAGATTCAAGGAAAGAGAGGATCTGGGCGTCCACGATTTAATGTTACATCACAGACATAAAGTTAGAACCTTTTCCTGAAATGAAGAGAGCTGCAGAGGATAGGGTCAAATGGAAAGACATTTAGACAACTTTACTGTCAGTCTCCGGACGGATCAACCAAAATGATGATGATGAAGCTGATGCCGATCTCTTAGTCTAGTGACATGGGTTCGAATCCTGGTAATGTCATATGCTTTAACTTTCATTAGAAAAGGCATAAACAGCTTAGACTGTCGGGGAAGGCGACATTTATTTACCACCTCTAAAAATCTCCAAAGTGTACCAAAGCAATTTTCTATTCTATTTTAAAGGATATGCTGAATCGCTAGAATATTGTAGTAATCATGTCCCAAAACAAAGCCAGCCATTAATGATATAATACAGTTTTACATAATAGCATTACACTATCCGCGTGATGATCTAACCTTATTTGTGAACATATCCGTGAAACGGATCATTTTTTTTCATAAGCAATCTGTGTAGGCACAATTGTTTTTATCCCTTGCATTTGTATTTTTACCACAGTCACAATACTTTTATCTTTGTCTTCCTCTTGCTACGAAATCAAAGCTGACTGGTATTATAGGTCGAGCGACGAGTAAGTTCAGATATTTTTTCATTATAATATTTCTTTAAATACAAGTATTGAAAAAGAAAGGGGAACAAAAGAATGCAAGGAATTCAGTATTAACCCTTTACAGTCCAACCTAATTTACAAGATATTAGTATTAATGTTCAACACAAGAACAGTAATTGTATATGTTTCGTGGTTAACGGAAACAAGTAATTAAAACTGAAATTATGATTTTAAAATTTAAAGATACAGATTTTGTTTATAAATCAAATTTAGCTAAATAACAAAAAATGATTGATACATGTGACATGTGACTTCAGATAAACGGGACTGTAAGTACGGTACTCTAGCTGACTGCAATTGATATTTTGGGCTGTTGAGTATACCAGTGTCAAAAAAATAATACAGCTTTGATATGGAATCGCATCTTCGGTCCAATTTGAGGTTGAATTATTTATTAATTAACACATTCCGTTTCGTCCCATTTGGAAGTGTGGGCTGCAGCTATTTTTCGCAACAGATTCTAATTTTGATTTTTTTCTACTCCATCTATGAAAATATTCCGCCCCTGCTTTCTCTTCTATTGGTCTTTTATCTTTGCAATCAGCATTATTCCTTTCCTGTTGGTGCAAATACAGTAAACGTTTTGCTATATTCTAAGCTTCATTCATGGCGGTGTTGACATATTCATATGAATTATTGTTAAATTAACTTGACACACACAAACATATACACACATAGACAAACACGACTTTTTAACATAAAGTAAGGCGCCATTCTGTCAAAAAACAAATGAAACCAAGAAACAGTGGCTTTCAAAACCTGAAAGTTTCAAGCGACTCCTGGTCTCAGTGGTTTTGATAACCAGCCACTAGTTATATCGGAGTGAGATAATATAATCGAAGGCTCCGTGTACACGTGTACTCGTAAAAGACCCATTGGAGGTTGACAATCTAAAAGAGTAGACCAGTTAGACGCTCTACTGTCAAAAATGTCGAAAAATAAAAACATTCATATCCAATACTCAACGTGTGTTCCACAAGGTCTAATATGACGTAGGAAGGACAACGGCAATGAGAACATATTGTTTTAAAGAACGTACAACTGCTACATGGCTGCAGTCATACACCTGACTATTGAAATTCCTGGTATTCCAAGTGCACAAATAAACACATTTACACGCACACACACACACACGTAAACACACACACACACACATACACG
Source organism: Ariolimax columbianus (assembly GCA_036924085.1). Lineage (NCBI taxonomy): Eukaryota > Metazoa > Mollusca > Gastropoda > Stylommatophora > Arionidae > Ariolimax > Ariolimax columbianus. Next base: position 131,710,101 of record JAVGWX010000002.1, read on the forward strand.
CCCACACCTCGATGGTTGTTTAAAAACTTTATTGTGGCTATCTTCAGTGACATTCTGTTAAACAGTAGAGTAAACCATGTTTTTTTTTGGTATTTTTGTTTGTTTGTTTTTTTCGTGTTCGCCTAATTTTTCTAATCCCCAAGGCGGTATGCGTTGCACTGTGTTTTTATTTTGCGCCTGTCGGCCCAGTGCATCCGACTTCAGGATTCATTTTATGCAAGGGTCTACTTCCTCCTACATTTTCTAAGGGTTTGCTTCCCCGGGGTTACGGGCGGTGCTGTGATGGGGATCGAACCCAGCACCTTCGGATTGTAAGCCGTGCCACTTAACCACTAGGCCACGCCGTCCCCTAACCATAACCATATGTTTATCTTCCAGCAATGCTTCTCATTATTCATCTATTCCCCAACTATGCTAGCCATATAGCACCGATTAAAACAGATAATAATTATATTATTACGTGCACTGTAACACACTGTTATTTTTTTATGTGTGGCGATTATTTTAATTTTAAAATTTTTTTTTGATTATCAAGCATCCAGTGACTTTGTGCGTTTTTATACTTGGTAGAGCAGTTAAACTGCTTATCTTGTGCAGCAAAAGGACCGAGTCTGATTCCCTTACCTAAGCCCGATCATGCTTTCCCAGCTTTGTATGAATACCTGGCTTACAGTTACGGATGGTAAGATATTAATTAGAGCAACGGAACTAGACGTCCTACCTAATACAATGTGGAGTCCGTACTAAAATGAAGATTCTAACATTTCATCCCAAACGGCAGTATTCATTACGTGGGAACCTCTACCTAAACACAAACATTCATTCCCTAACATAAACTAAACTATCGAATTGGAATACTGGTAATCATGTTTCTTATGGCTAATAGTTTATTTTCCTTCAATGACACTTACAACACGCCTGACTGGCTACGGTCTTACTATTCCTTGGTCCGATTCACGAAACGGTAATCCACGTAAGCAGTACTATCATTCTACTTTGTGTGGCTAGCCTCACGCACATATAAATCCTCAACCTATTCGAAAACACATCTAGCCATCTCTTCTTGCGAAGCCTACTTCTGAACAACTGAATCGATGATTTGGTTTTCTGAAGCGTCCTACAACCCGTAATCACAATCTCAATGCATCCATGCCCAGTTATACTAATATTTGTCTAGCTTGAATCGCTGCACTCTTATGTGTCATTGCGGTTTGCCCAGACAATGATAAACACCTGATAGGTTGATACGTCAGTATGCATTTGTTACTGTTCTTATTTGAAATTGCATATTAATATTCTGTAATTTGCAGACACTGAGAAGATTTGAATTTGTTTCTAAAATGTAGTTACAATCTGAATATTTCAACAGTTTTACTTTTCATCAAAGGCATTGCTGATATTGTACACATAGTGTCCATATCATTACGTAACATATTTATAAAACATTGTGTAATGACGTTGATATATTTTTCATTCTTTGTTATGGATTTGTATTAGTCGAGGGACTGACTTACGACTACAGTTCTTGTCGACCTGTACTTATACCGGGACAGATGCCCCTGTGCAGGTCCGAGATCTCGTATGAGTTGGATGTAGCCGGGAGAAGGATTTCCTGCTTAGTGGGCTAGGCTCGAGCATCTTAATATTCCACTGCATTGCGACAATCGCTTACATAGGGTGGTTAACCAATGTGCGAGTATATCCTGCTCCATTCGGCCAGACACATCCACTTTTAGAACGGCATTTGTGTATCGGGATTGCCCTTTCTCTTCGATCTCTATTCTCTCAGGACGTATGGTTCTGTCTTTTTGCCTGGTCGCTACTTGATAGGCTGGATATGGACTTGAACGGATATGATGGCCTGGATGATGTCAACTGTCACTGCTGCAAGCCATCCTGTTCCCCTTGAAAATGGGACATAACAAATTGAATAGCTATTTACACCGTGTAAAATTGGCTCCATCGTCAATGTGTATGTGTGGGCTGGTAGCACAGACATCCGAACATATCCAGCAAGGCTGCTTTATGCTTAGTCAATTGCGTACTGCGCACTGGCCAACGGAGACGAATATCCACATAACACTGTTTGAAAGCCCTGCAGAACACTCCAGTACGGCAACTGTTATCTGGAGAACTGGACTTCACGTATAGAAGTAATAGGAAAAAAAGCATGACGAACAAGCGGGAGAAGAGGTGTTACATCATCGATGTCATACATCATTCATATGTCTGCTTGACCTTGACATTGTTAATGTGTAAAGGACATCTTGATTCCAAATATCGTAGATCAAATATGTAAACAAAATGTTGATGTATTTCCAACTGTAATTGTTAAACGAATTTACCGTTATTCTATCAGTATCATTGATTTTCATATATATTGCCGTTAGCATTCTAGAACATGTAAGTTTGCCGATATCGCACCCGTATTTCCAATCTCGTTCTTGTTATGCTCTCATCTGTTGGTCATCATCTCTTTCAATGATCGGTGAGCAATGATGATAGAAAAATGTTTGTTCCTCGGAGGTCATCTAAATAAAACACTTTGTATTTGTACGGTCCTAAGCAACAATCAACAAACACGTGCAGATACTATTACATGACATTGAGCGGAAGAGCAAGGTTGGATTGATCCTGGATCCTTAACATATTTGCTTTCCCTGTTGCTTTAGCTAACGACCGTTCCATTTGTCAAAAAATAATTGGCAGAACTGTTATTTCTAGAAGATGATTGTGTTGATGTCTGTATGCAAGTATTGCTAATGAAGGACTTGTCGAATGCGCTATTCTTCTAGCATAGATTGTGGTCTTCAGCAATGAGGTGCAGAGATTATCCTTATTTTTCTTGTGGTTTATAGTTTCTACTGAATGAGGTAGCCAGTCTAATGCCCAGCTCTCTGGTATTACCTCTAGCAGTGTCCCTGCCAGTTCAGAGTGTTACTAATAATTATCCAGACAACATTCCAACGTCTTTTAATATCTGCTTAACGGAATCGTTATCTCTCCGTCTTTCGGCTCTCCAATGTTACATATGTCGTTAGAGTTGATTGTACTGCTTGTTTAAAAACAAACATTGCTGGTGAGTGTGTAAATGTTGACAACAGAGTTTGAGATAAGGATAGACAAACCACTCGCCAGTTACGAAACTCAGATTGGAAAGAATGAATAGCTTGTATACACTTGGAAAAATAAATAATTGTTTATTAATTACTCGAACCACAGCTTCATACAAATGGCGTTGCTGGAATGAGTTTATCATTCCATCATTGTTTCTTTCCACCTTGTCAGACGATAGTAATTGTGCTTCGAAAAAACTTGATTTAACTACAATCCATGACGATCACGAATGTGACTCGTAAGACCAATCCGAGCAGAGAAGAGTCTTCCGCAGTCTGTGCAAGAAAAGACATGACCGTTTCCAGCATCGCATGGTGTGGCGTGTCTTCTCAAACGATGAGTCCTTAGACTATCCGCAATCAGTTTCTCATTTGTCTGTATTCCATGCTTAATCCTGCCCTTCATGTAACACGATTCATGGCTGCCTGGTCCCATGATTCCACATCAATGCTCGCATCATTCATTTCCGTTTGCATACATCCGTGTACCAAAGTAGTGGCCGGCACCGAGACCATTTTACCAACTGTAATTTCCCCATATAGAAGATCTTTTCATATTATACCATCATCCATCCCCCGAGTGTGTCCAAGCCATCGGAGTCTTTGAAGACTAAGTATGGAAAAGATTGTGACAGTGCCTGTTCTCTGCAACACCTCTGCGTTGAATATCTTTTTGTGCAGGCACCTCATGTGATAGGTGTTTAGCCTCTTCTCCTGGTGCATGTAGGTAGACCATGTATCATTGCCATAAAGAAGGGTGCTGAGCATACAGTCCTGATAAACAAGTTCTATGTCTTTAACAGTGAGTTTCTTTTTCTCCCAAACCGTTTTTGGTAATCTGCTCATATTTGTTGCCTTGCCTATCCTGATATTGATCTCTTGGTCTAGGAATAATCTATTATTGACTGAGGATCTACTGGATCGAGATCCTAATCATCAACAGAGATTACTGGTGCCTAGATTGCATCCTGCACCATAAGCTGCGTTTTCATTATTTATTATTTATTAGTCTATAGCAGACATAGACCCAGAAAAAAATGTCACCTTTTGATGTATAGCATGGAAAACAATGGCGTAGTACTTATCGTGGATCCTACATGCTTGATGAACATGTCCTATTATTTGGTCTTTATCTACACACGAGTGTATGTGAGTATGTGTGTTTGTTTGTGTGTGTGTGTGTGTTTGATTGTGTTTATGTGTGTGATTGCGTGTCCCATTATAATTAGTTGAACATATGATACTTCCAACTACTGCGAACTTCAACGAGCGATATGCGTTATATTCAGAGACGAATCTAGCACTATCTCAGATGTTTACGCTGTAGTTTATGAGCCAGAGCTTCACAGACTGCAGACTTCAAACATCACATGTTGGACGCGAAGAGAAAGACATCTGGGAAGACATAGCACACATATCTACAACCACTGGTGTACTGGAACTGTAAGTATTCTCAATCTACTCCATTTGTTGAAGTGTTATTCGCACCTTTCGATCTTCCTTGAATTCAGGGACGTCGATTATGCAGATAACCATAATGTTTTTCTGACCGTTTCCACTTATTTCCCTATGGCTTCATATGTTAAAGCAGGTCCAACACTGCATTCGGCTTTATAGTTCCTGCTGTTTTATTGATTCATTGATTCCAGTCATTAGCGGTGAGGGTTTTACAGCAACAGATTTTACATGATGAGGCTGCAAGCCCCATACACAACATTCTTTGTTTGTCTCCAACGACGTGCTGGGAAGGAAACTGTAATACTCCGCTGTTTACCCCGGCAACCACTAGCTGTAACTTAATTGTTTGCATTGTTAAGTCTCATTTGATTTGTTTACGTTTAATTTCTGTTGCACATCTTACGTTCTGTTGGTTCAAGAGTTGTTCGCACACTGAGTAAAACATTCGTTAGACTGTTAGTGTTCCGCGACAGAGGATTTGGTGTGAACCAGACCCTCGACATGCTCACGTCTACCCAGCTCTAAATGGGTATCTGAGAAAGGAAGAAAAGACAGTCTGATATGAAAATGGTCCCTTAAGCACAGACAAGCTCAATGTACTACACTGAATTACATATGTCACTGTATCACCGACGAGAGTGATATTTATGAAACCATCGTTACCTTTTCATTCCACTAGTTATTAAGTTTTTCTATCTCTCATTCAAGCATTGAGCTGTAAACGTTGCTCTTAATTGAAATTATTTGTAGGGCCTTATTTTATAGATTCACTAACATGACTGCAGATGCGAGTTCATTTTTCCAATACCAATGTTAATTCCCAAGTGACAGTTAGACTCCATACTCAATCTTTCCCCTGCGAGTTCCAATCCATTGCATGTCCTGTTGTGTGTTTAGGTAGTTATTTTTTTCCCATAGTGTGCGCCAAGTCATTATCATTTACTTTTTCACATGTGCAATAGTATTGGCTGTTGTCGTGATCTTTGCTCCAAATATGTGAAGGTTATCTTTATTCCATCTGGCTATCTAACGACAAAGCATGAGAGGAGCGAATATATTTAGGAGTGTAACGATCACTGCCAAGCTTGACATTGTTAAATGTTAGACAATCGATAAAGGACAAGTATCACTTTCAAACAGTCACCTAAATCTTTACACAACCGCATTCTATTCAAGTTCCAAAAGGAACGAAAATCTGAAGTGACCTAATCGATGACAGTGATTATCATTTAACCCCAGATAATCTCAGTTTTCGTCTCGGAGAAGGCGTCATTATCAATTTTAATTGGTATAATTAAAGAACAGCTTGAAACCGAGGAGAGTCCAGGCTTAACGTAATGGGCTTAGCCAATTCTGAGGATTATCATTGTTTTCCCAATGTGTTATTTCTAGCTGCCCCAGTCGTCATGGATCATATGTCGATGAAGTCGGAGGGTCTGCTCTCTGAGGGCCTGATGTCAGTTACTAACTTTGGAATACGGATTGCAATTAGGAGGTGCCACAATACAAACGAAGATTAATTTAAGAACACACAAGTTTGAAAAAGCATTTTTTAACATAACTCTAGCTGTTCTTTCATAAAGCTGTATTTGCATATGTTGTATTTTTAAAACATCAACCAGTAGATCTCCACATCAAGATGAAGATCAAGACAAAGGTTAAAGTGTGGATGGAATATAGCAGACATACATACGCACATAATGATTTTGTAACTACACGCGACTTCTAACAACCTTGGTAGACAGATTAGCAATTATGAATCATCCTAATAATATTTGAAAAGCAAAAAAGTAATGAACATTCACGCATTTGATTTCACCTAAAAATAGTAGCAGGCGTGTACTAACGTTTCAGTCTATAAAGGTCTTTATCATT